>JAVCKT010077526.1:1185-15049 GCA_032273925.1 Rhynchotus rufescens
AAAGTGGTAGGATTCAGAAAAAATATTCTGTGAGGGACTCTGTAGGGGACATGCTTTAATGGAATTTGAGTGAAAATACTGGATTTTCTGGACAGTGCTGCCTGTTGTGCCTCCTTTCAGGTTCACTGCCACCCATATAATTTCAGCCTATTTTTGGGGCAGTAAAAGAATATTTGCAAAACAAACACACAATCAAAAAATCACTTTAGATGTTTCTAATAACCTATGTGGTGGCTGTTGCAGGACTCTTCAGTACAGATCTTGTTAAGAACAGCTCATTTTCTACCTCACCTCACTATCTCTCACCATAACTGAGACAAGAAGATAGAAGCTGTCCAGATATACTAAATTAGCAGAGAACAAATGAGAAAGAGTAGTGGTGTGTCTGAAGTTGCTTATACAGGCTGAGGTTTGTGCATCTTAGCCTCCACTGCTGGCCAGTTATGAAACTAATGTTCTCCTTTGTAATCAGTGTAATTTAATGGTGCATTTTTGCAATTATTACAGCAGCTAATTTGTTATTGTTAGGTTGAATATTAGATATGGTTAAAGTAAGCATAAGGACTTCATTTTTAGATAAATGTTGCAAAAAATTCAAGTGATTTAAATGACTCTGTCAGAAGCCTGATATAAATGAACAGTAAACTCATTCTTCATCATACAGTTGGAAAAATAAGCCTAATCGAAAGGAGAGTTCTTTCATTTCATATTATTTCACATAATTTAAGAATTAACAATCCAAGTTAACAGATTATTTTTTTACACTATTATTTAAAAAACATCCTTTCATGTAGAAACCAAATTAACTACTATCTTATATTTCCAGAAAAAAATGTTTGCCAATGTCACCTGCTTTTACTAGAAAATAAGAAAACAAACAAACAAACAAAAAAAAGACATAGAAAATTGACTTTCTTCTTAAATTTTCACAACTCTTTTGGTAAAAAAAAAAAATCATAGTATTTCAGTAACATTTATAAATCTGTAAATAACCAAGCTTACCAAATAATATAGAAGGAATCATTGAAATAACTTTGTTATCACAAGTGCTATGAAAGTGCTATGAAATTTCCATGTCTAGAAAATACTAAATTGTTTCAGATGTCATAGCGTGTAAATGTTAAATTCAAATGTTTGTGTCTTGAAAAAGTTTTCTTTGACAACATCTTCTGGCACAACAATGTTGCAAATTCTTTTTATGGATTTGCAAAGAATCTTCAGAGGAATGGGAAAATCTGCTCTAGAGTTCCTGAATAACATTCAAGTTTCCTGGAAAACCTATCTTATATTTATGGCATCATACTGGAACTCATTTGTCTAAATGATATCATAGTAAAAGAACATTGACAGAAAAGTGATTCTCCTAGTAGTGAATTAATTTTTTTCCAGATTGACCATGATCTGCATCCGCTCTACCTTCTTCCTATTTTCCTCAAAGATAAGTTCCAAAGTGGAGACTCTGACTGAGCAGGAAATTCAATAGTTAAGTTAGAAACATTCTTTTGAAAAGGATGACTGCTGTCTGTTGAGTGGTTAGATTGACTTATTACTATAGGAAAAATAGACTGTACCCTGGAAATTGAAATTCAAAGATTAAGAGAGGACACTAACTTAAATAGCATATTGAAATATATATTTTTCTTACTCCATAAAAAGAGTTTGAAGCTAATCAAAATATCAGCAAGGTAAATTCTTTCCCTTCTTATCAGGGAAGTTAGAGGAATTAACACCTTTTACAGAATGCAATTGCTGAAAAGTAACTGAATAAAACCTCCAAAATGCAAAATTTCATTTCATGCACAGAAAAAAAAAAATGGAACGACAGAGTTAAATCTACATAGGTATTTAATGTACCACAATGTAGTGAGAATCTGACCAAAAAAAAAAAAAAAAATTGCTTAACTCTCAGACTGGCTAGTACTTTGGAGGAAGAATTTATAATCCAATTTTATACTGTATTTTATAGCTAGATCTTTCCTGTTGTCCTCCTCAGTCCTAAACTTGGGGAAAGAAACACTCAAACGTCAGTGCCTTATTTGAATTTTGTAGCTTGGCACTGTTTCTGACAGTTGCCAGTACCAGATGTTTTCAAAGAAGGTCTTTATTTATTTTTAACTGTGTTGATAGGAGACATCTGCTTCCCAAATATCTCAGCTAAAGAATGACTGTGATGTATATTGAATAGCTAACGGTAATGAGCTGAGCTGAGAAACTTAATAATTAAGCAAGCATTTGTAGTCCATTCTTACTCTTCTCCTGCTTACCTAGCTGGGCATTTTAAATCTGGTGTATTTGCATATCACAAAATGTACTGAAATGAAGCTAACTCACTTTTTCTTAGATACAATTCATCAAACTAAGATATAGTTTGTAATCCTAAGAATCAGAAGCATTTACCTTAAAAAGATATATGTACTGAAAATATATTCTATCTGGTAAAATAGCAGCTAAGATTTGTAAAAGGAAAATAAAATCAGAGTAAAATAGGAATTTAGTCAAAAGGAATTGCTCATTCATAACATTTAGAATTTGAGTCAGTTTACCAATGGCAGAAAAAAAGGCATTCCTATTAACCAATGTTCAACAAAAATAATGGAAGTTTATAGAATTTCTTATGCAAATCTTAAGCAGCCATGCTGATCCTGATTTTTCTTCTGTCTTTTTGCCTTTGATGATACTTCTTAAGGATTTCGGCCAGTCCAGCTCACTGTTAAGAACTACTGATGATCCTGCCATTGATTTATAGTTGAATGTCACTACCAGCTTTGAAAATATGAATGTTCTTTTCTTCAGAATTGCTCTGAAAATCCCTCGAGAGAAGAGAACTCTCTGCCCCTTCCATTTTCAATCTGAGCAGGAAGTTCAGCGGAACAAGAAAGCTATAATAATACCAGATTATTTGTACAAACTTAAAGCTGAATCTGGGGTGAAATCAAGTGTATTCCTTCTTCTTTTTCTTTTTTAATTAGGCATGTAATGCTTATCAGCACATGATTTTATCCTGGTGTTTCAATCACATTTTAAGGATGCCAGAAAACTCTTCTCAGCATGGAGAACTTATGACTTCTAATATTTTCTGTCTTTATAGTTTGCACACTATGGAAATGTCATGTGTGTATTTATGTGCCTTCAGAGGAACACCTGGGAAGCTGCTTTGGGAGAGCCCATCAGTCTCTGAACGCCCTGGTGTGCTGATTGATTAGACATTCAAGCAAAGAGAGCATAATGCAGTTGTAAATTGGATCTTCTCCTTCTTCTGTACCCTTATTGAACTCATTGTACACATTTCCACTTGCTTTTACAATTGTGGTGGAGAGTAGAACTTTTACTAGTCATGAAGTGTAGAGGGGAGAAAGGCACTTCATACAAAAAATATTTCTGAGCACCATACTTCCCCATATTTAAGAGTGTAATACTTTATGATATCAGAAAGGAAAAAGTGTTGAACTGTTTGGTACCCCTCATGTATTGCTTGAGCTGCCAATGACTAACATTGCTATTTAACTTATTCAGATGAATTTTTGCTGACTACTGGTAGATCTCAGATTAAATTTTATACCTAGACCTGGTTTATGATTTAGATCTTCTTCAGTTTAAAATTAAAGGACAGAAATACTCAAATTACAGTGCTGTATTTTAATTCTGTAGCTTAGCAAACTTGTAAGGGGCATTTTACCTCCCTTGGAATGGAAGGAATATATAGAGGGTGGGTGAGAAAGAATAACTTCCACACTAAACCTCTCAAGTGATGGAACTCTATACAGTATGATCAGGGAAATATATGGAGTGAGATCAAGACAGAGTTCAACTTGTGCACAAACAAAAAAGCAGTGACACACAATGATTTTTTCAGTGTGACAAGTCCCTTTGCAAAGTCCGCCCTGAAAAGAGCTCTACATGGGGTTCATTAAAATTCTGCAGTCATGGTCCACAAACAGAGCAGGACATAGAGAGCATAAAGGCCTGTACAAACACAGAGTTTCAGGGAAAATCACATCGTTTTGTTATAACTTCATGGCTCAGTCCTGAAAGCCATACTCTCACTAGAACTCCTGTTGACTTCAATCACATGGCAGAGTCCTCAAGACTATCTAAAGAAAAATTGGCTCTGCAGAATCATCAATAAACCACAACAGTCTAAATACTAAATAAAGCACTTGTTCATGCCTCCTTCACCTTGCTATCTCAGCATGGCTGAAGATATGTTTTTTTTTTTTCTTACTGAAAATACGAAAAGGCATGTAAAGACAAATTTGCATTGTATTATTTGTATTTATACTGTAAAGAAATAGGATTTTTTGATCATATCCTCACTTCAAAATATTGACAGTTTCACAAATGTTAAGATTTTAATATCAGAGATAAACAGTTAGTCAAGATTCCTTAATTAATAAAGTAATTGATACTTGTACAAACCCATAGTGAGTACAGTTAGATGAAGTGTATTTTCTAGAAAGAAATCTAAGGTAGAATTCTGATCCTATCTTTTCACGGGCATAAGCTGGAAACAGAGAGTGAAGAACTGGTTTTCAGGATATTTGTTTCGTTCAATGCAGGGTAGTATCTGCTCTAATTATTTAATTAATTAATCATACAATAAAATAGCAAATACCATACAGGATTGTTCTCTAAAACACTATATACATGTATTTTTTAACTAACATGCAACTATTGTTCCATAAAATCCAATCCTATTCTCCTCACTCAAGCAAACCTCTCATTGATTTCATTTCATCTATATTGTATTTGAATATAGAACTGCAGGATCAGAACCCATGAACTGCAGATGAAATAAATCCAACAAGATATCTCATTAAGAAATGATGTCAAAGGAATATTCTCTCCGTAGTGTGAGAGATAATGATGGAAGTTAATCCTACGAGTAAGCTGCTTGCTTCTGTGTAAACTTGCTCTCTTTCAGATTTCTGAAGACTTGCTGCCAAAGAACTTTGGCAGAGTCTGTATTTGCCACTGCTGATCCATTTTAACAAGGTTTGTAGGTCATTTGAAAGCAAAGAGAGCCATCGCTTTTCTCATTTTTGCCCATTTCATTATGCTTTGGCTGATAATTAAGGGTCATTTCCAAAAGCCTAATGGACATTTTTATTAAGTTTCTACACAGGCATTTCTTACTTTTCCTGGCAGATTTCCATGTTCACTGTGACTAATGCAACCTCTCTTGTTATTTGACAAGAGGAGGAAAAAGAAAGACATTTTTTTTTCATTCCCCAATGAGAGAAGCTGTCAGCTACCAGAAGAATAAAGACTTCACTGTTTACCTTTCCACATAACCCAATGGCTGCACAGAGGGAACAGGAGATTTTTAATGGATTGAATGAAAGCATATACAAAATGGCATCAATGAGCAGCAACAAGTAAATAATTTGCATGATACTACTAGTCAATCCACCTTTCCTTCAGTGCCATATTGCTGTGGAAACAAGAAAAGATTGCTTTAAAACAGTCATTAGCCTTTCAGCTAAAAATGGTCACTCTATGGGGTTGCTATGTCGTATGGATGCGTGGTGAGAATGCCAAAATGCGTCAGAGGGTCTATTTATTGCTTTCAGTGCTGACCTTACAGTATTTACCTTGGTAGAATGGCCAGTAGAAGCAAAAGGTCATTTTGGTTGAATAAAGAATGAGAGATTGCGCCTCTGGGAGCTGTTCTGGGAACCTCGGTGTCCAGCCTTGGAAACGAGTTTGGATGTTGGATTGGCATATTTTAGCAGGAAATCTCAGCTCCACCAAGATGACAGTTCATCCCTGTTTTAAAAAGGGAGTAGAAGGATTTCCTTTATGGTAGGGTCTGTATTTACAGTCTTTACCGTTTCCCCTGAATGCTGATCTCTGTTCTTGGTGCATCTCACTACCCAGCCTTGGACTTCCACTCATCTTCCAAGCGCAGATGTAAGAATTCTGCTCTGCTGAGTTCTCTCAAAGTGCCTTACTCCTTAGTTGGACTAGCTGGGATATACGTTACGAAACCAGTGGTAGCTTTCCCATATGTATCTACAGATGTGCCATTTAGCAGAGGAAGTGAATTGGGAATGTGTTATGTTCTTTACTTGTATTCCAGTTGTGTCTTTCTTTTAAAGATTTGACCTCAGCAAGTCCTGCATACGCGTACAATTCAGATGTACCTTTCACATCATTTCCCAAGCACACCAGCACAAATGCAGTATTTATGCTCTCCCAGGTCCTGTGAGCACTGGGGCACTGGATTTACAGCAGAGGAGTCAGCAGTGTGCCTTTTTTTTTTTTTAGTTTACAATTCTGCATTTTGCAAAGATTTCTAGTTACCAGTTTTTTTTTTTTTCACATGCAGCTCCATCATCTGCAGAAGCAAGAAATTTTGTCAGAATTTTAACGGAGGGACTCAACAAGCTACTTGCGAGTTCTGGGGCGAGAACCTACCACACCACTTGCCAATACCAACTCTGTCAGACTAATTAGGAGAGAATCTCCCTCATATACTGAGAGGGTAATGCTAGTACATGTTTAGAATTTCTAAGGGATTGAAAAAAATAGAAATAGCTGATTATTCTTTTCTCTGTATACATACGATAAAAAATTCTTGATTGTGTGGGTGATAGATCTCTGGAGCAAGTTGCCCAAAGAGGTTGTGGACTTCCCTTCTCTAAAGATATTCAGAATTTTACTGGACATGATGCTGTGTGAGGTGCTCTAGGGGAATCCTGCTTGAGCAGGGAGGTTGGACTGCATTATCACCAAAAATCTCTTCCAACCTTAATAATTCTCTGAGTCTATGATTCTTTTAGGGATTTTGTATCTACTGGTCATTGGCAAAATTATATTTTAAGAACAAGACTGTCTTATCTTACCTATTTATAGAGTTTACTGAGGTTATCATTTTAGCTCAAAGGAATAGATAAAATATGTCTGAAAACTCATTTCTGCATTTTTTTCATACATAGTTATCAAATACTAGTCTGCATCATGAAGCTGATAGGATTTCCAAAACAGATATTTCATGTATCATCATTTTCTTAATGTTTAACTCGTAACAACTAATGTGTTACAGAACTGCTGTTAAAATTCCTTTGATAAACTGGCTAAATATAAATATAAGCATTTTCTATGCTTGATTCATGGTGTTTCAGAAATTCCAAAACAATGTGCAAGCAAGGAATAAAAAATCCCTGAAGCTTAGTGGACTTTTGTGGGGATAAGACATATCTTCTTTTTTTTTCTGTTTTGGTTTAAATATTTTCTGTTTCTGACCAGCTCTATGCAATATATTTCTAGTACGAATCTATAAAACTCCCTAATACTCAATTTTTATGTGTCTGTGTCTCTGTCTTGCATTTTAATGTTAGCTTTATTTTAACAGCATTTTATTTTAGCTGTGAGAATACTTTGGCAAAATGTGAGATAAATCCATTCTATCTGGGATTTTAGAGCCTAGCTGTTTGATTCTCAGGTTATTGTAGTTGTATAACAATTCAATGCATCCAGTTTTTTAGATTTTGTACAATTGCAATGATTTAATAGAAGAGAGACCTAGTGAGAACACACTTCCTCAAGCCAATGAATCAATCAGGTTCTTGGTTAGCTGTCGTGGTTCCAGTACCTGTTTTCCACTCGGAAGTTGTGTAGAGATTAGCACATTGCTGCTGCACTTTCACCAGGACAGGGTCATTAGCCAGTTGCCATCACCTCCGCAGTCTGTATGCACAGACACTACCACAGCCGCACAATATGAGACAGATAAAGTTCATCTTTTTTTTTTTTAAACTTTCAAAAAGTGTTGCATAGAGAAAAACTCTCAAGAGAGATCAAAATTATGGGACAATGGACAGACAGAGACAGAAATGTTGATGGTGTGGGAATAGGTCTGCTCGATATACCTAAACCTAAACACACCGCAAGAGCTTTGGGTACAGTTCAATAAAGAAAAAAATGTTTGATTTTTACTCAAATTGATTGATAAAAAAGTGAAAGAAAACTGCTTTGCAGAAAGCTAAATTTCCTTTAGTTTTCAAAAAAAAAAAAAAAAGAAAAGGAAAAAGAAGAAATGCACAGATTTTGAAATGCCTGGATTTGCAAAAACCAAAAACCTTTAAGCATCCTTCTTAATACCAGTGCTTTCCCTGTGATTTATAGATGATGCCACTTAGGCAAAGAATAAAGGCTAATATTAAAATCTCTGCTTTGCTAACATCAGAGAGTTGTTTTATGCTACTCTGCCCAGAATAGAATCCAATCTACTAAAACTGTAACATCTTATCTTAGAGTAACTTCATTTCAAAATTCTCAGAAAACATCATCACAGGTTGGTTTCTTTGTATCAGAACATATGAACCATGCAGGCTGCTCCATTCTCTTGTTTTCTTACTAGCTTTACATTATTTTGATTGTATTTTCTAGAAAATGTAATTCATAGCATCCTCATCAAATGTGTTCAAATAAAGCCTGAATATTTCCTGACTTAACTATATTAGAGACTGGAAAAAGAAAAGACATCTCTGATTAATTTCAGCTACTGTATTTCATTACATTTACAGACTAAATTTAAATGGCTTAAAAACACAATGACCAAACAATAGGCAGGGCCAAATACAAAAATGCTCCTAAAAGTTGATCTTATTTGCCAGTCTTTATTGGCTACAGAAATGTAAATTGCTTTAAGTCTAAACATGCCCTTGCACTGTTCTTGGAACGTGGTTATGAAAAGCTTAGTACCTCAAGATGTAGCTTGAGCTCTTTACAAAGGCTGATTAATCATTAAAAATGTGTTTTGTTTCCTTGATGTACTGAGTTTTGAGATCTACAATAGCCAGAGCTGTTTTTCTGCGACAAGTAATTTTGTAAGCTTTTCTGTGTGAAAGTCACTTGCCTGGCTCTGGTTGTTACAAAAGCCCCAAATAGTAGCCCTGAATAATAAAGATCTATTGGGAACACTTGGTGGCCGGGATTTATTTTCTTCAAGTATAAACACAAGTTAATCCTCATTTTTCTGAAAGGAAACCAAGGCATGGAGGAGCCAAACACAGACAGTGGCACAGTAAGGTTTAGGCCACAGGAGTTTCTGATTTGTTTTGTGGCTATTCAGATTGACACAGGAAAACAGCTGTTTCCATCATGCCCGTTTGGCTCAGACAGGCATAAGCTGGGTTTTTTCTTTTTTTTCTTTTTTTTGTACCTCCAAGGATCAGTGTGCCCAACACTGTCATGTGCCATGCAGTGATTACTATTAACATGGGCAACCCAACATAACGCCGCATGATCACATTTTCTAGCAGCTTAAGTCAGAAGACAGTAAAAGCTGCATCTATTTGAAATGATAAAGGGGCAAAACAAGCTCTATTTACTCTAGTGCAGTTAGCATTTGTTTGGACATCCAGACTGTGCAAGAAAAACATAATATTTATAGTACCAACTCCAAGCATTATTAGAAGGGCAGGAGCCTTATATAGTTAGTGGTGGGAGACGTTTTCCAGTAGAGAGGCATTGCAGGTGTATCTCCTTGCCATGAACTTGCCATGTACTGGCACATGGTGACACATGTCAGCTTAGGCAGCACTTGTCCTCTTGAAGTCTTCTTCAAAGTCCATATTTTCATCTCTCACTCTTTTTTCCTTCTCGTTTCTAGCCAGAGGAATTAGTTTCACTATCCCACTTAACTGAAATAAGAATTCTTTCACTCCCTGGAAGATATAAAATTCCTCTTTTATTAGGTGTTACCACTTGTTCTTGGCTATCAAGTAAACAATTCCATACCTCATCAAGGACTAAATTTAACTTTTTTTCTCTTCTTTGGTGATTCACAGACCTGTTTCAGTGTGAGCTTGTGTCCTTCATTGGACGTTATATTTGCCATACCAGTAAATTTCCATTTTGTCTTAAGAGATGAGTTTTTGTTCACTTTCAGGCATTGTAAATAATTTGGGGGAGTTCTCCCCAGAAAGGAATGTGGGAAAAGAAGGAAATTCATGATGGAAAGGAAGGGTGGATCTCAAATATTGTGTGCAGTTTTGGGCCTCTCACTAGAAGACAGACACTTGAGAATAACCAGAGAGGGGTGACAAAGCTGGTGAAGGGGCTGGAGCACAGACGTTAGATATTAGGAATAAATTCTACATAGAAAGAATAGTGAAGCGTTGGAACAGGTTGGTCAGGGAGTGAAGGAGTTACTGTCTCTGGCAGTGTTGAAGAAAAATGTAGATGAGGCACTTAGGGACACGGTTTAGCAGGCGTGGTGGTGGTGGTGGGTTTATGGTTGGACTTGATAATCTGGAAGGTCTATTCCAACCATTATGATTCTATGATTCAATGCAGGCACATGGCAAAATGTATAACATTTGTATAAAGAAAATATAGTTAGTATAAAGAATAAGGAATTTCAGTGCAACAACTTTTCTCTCATGTGAAAACTAGTTTATATGAATTGTTGCTGCACTTATTATATTTTTGTTCATGAAATAATAAGAACAAAGGCAGAAAAAATGCCAAATGTGTAACCACTCACATCTATCAGTGTTAACTGTGTCTCCATTTTTCTCTGCTTTACATGGCCTTTATAACAGTCCTTTATTAAAGGACATGTCTGGTTTCTTCTGAAGCTAAGACACTGGAGTCTGGATTTGATTTCAACTACTTAGTGTAACGCAACAAATAAAAGAATGTCAGTGTGAAGTTGCCTAATGCAGCATTCCCTAGTGCTAGAGACCTTCCGCTGCAATTATTTATCATTACTTTATACTTTCCAGGCAGTCATGATCCTAAAATGTGTCTGAGCTGTAGCCATTGGTAGGAAACTCAGAGGGTATTTCTGTCCCCTATCTCCCTCAATTACTTGCAGTGCTCATATTTTATCTATTACTTAACAGAAGCTTTACATGCAGTCAGAAGTAATATAGCTAGCATTTTCTACTTGTTACCATGTACTTTAGCGTTCTTTGGCAGGTAAAGTTCGGGAAATGTCCTAAAGAAAAAGTCTCAAGAAGTCTCAAGAATTTAACCCCTGAGACACTAGGTAGTATACTTTTTTTTTTTTTTTTCAATTATTTTTCTTGAAAGCTCTATTGGGCTTTCATTTTTTCATTTCAAAGTGCTGCCACTGCCTCAGTTCCTCAGGCTTTGTATATGAAGACACGTTTTCTGTCTGAAAACACTTTGAACACTTCATATTTAAGCAGTTACAATTTCAAATTCTGTGGTTAGCAGTTTTACAGTGTGAAGACTTAATCATTTAAACATCGAAAAAATAAATGCAGTGCATTTGTTTTGCATTTGCTAAGAGTCTGGCATAGAACTTCCAGAAGAAACACCATTTTTTCTTCTTTTTGTTTTTGGAGAGGGAAGGTGTGAGGGTGTCAGGCTGCAGCTGCCCGTGCAGCCAGTCACACTCTTCAAAGTGAAAATTCAGTAACAGCAGTCTTACATGTATGTTTACTATCTAAACATGTGGATATTTTCAGCTCATTACATGACCACTTCAAAAGGGACAAACCACTGCGTATGAAAACACGCTACTTGCTACACCACAGGCTCTACTCTGGTCTGCCTTTCGGATCCATATAATTTCCTGTTCATGTATTTCAAGAGCAGCCTGGGCTCCTCTATGGAATGCACATGAGATAAAGCCTTGTTTTTGCCACTTAAATTTCTCACTGGATACATGTGGATACACATCTGGCATTGGTTTGTATCGCACAGATATCCAGAAATGAAAAGAGAATATTGGCAAAAGGAGGAACTGCGAGATGCCTTAGGAACACAAGCTCCTCTGCTTTCCCTCCACTGCAGAATTTTAGCTTGGTCTTGGTGCCCTCTCGCCCTCCTAGCTGCAAGGCTGTGCTTGAGTCCAGTACCTTTTTTACACGCATACAGCTGCAAGGATCCCTCTCAAGGCTCTACCCGTTACTGGGAAAATAGAGCACCCTTTCAGTTGTCCCCGTTTCCCTGGGGGACAAGGGAAGAGAAGGAAGTACTTTTTCTCATAACACTTAATTGAATTATGGAACTATCCTCCACAGGATGTTGTGGAGGCCAAAATATAAATGCTTTCAAATGGTATTAGATAAATGCATGGAGGTTGGGTCCAACTGTGGCTGTCAAATACAGCTGCTTATATCTAAACTTTCCTCAAGATGTGGCAGGGTAGCTGAGAGAATATACCAAAAGACAGGTAACTTGTATACTCTCTGTTCTGATATAGGGCTTCTAGCATTGGCTTTTATCAGAAATATGCTTCTTAGCAAGCTAAACTGTTGCCATAATTTAATTTTTAAGAAAATATTTGGTGTATTACCAGTACTATGATTCCTGAGTGTGTTTTCTTTTTCACCTTAATTTTTTTTCCTTTCCAAGCCATTAATGCAAAAGGGAAAATGAAATGTTACAAAAATGTCAGTTTGTTTCTTAAAACCACCCTCAGATTTCCACAGTGAGTTTTTTGACTCTAACTGTTCATGGAAACCACCTTGCTGAACCAGTAGCTATATCAGTGCAAAAAGAAAGCAAGTTTAATCAGAAGAAAAATTTCTTTTGCTGTTTAGAAAAAAATCAGTACTTTAAAGAAATGCTAAACATTGAAGTAGTTCACATTTCACATTTCACATTTCACATTTCACATTTCACATGTAACAGCATTCCAGAAGGAATCTACTGGAATTTATTTAAGATCTCGTTGTGCAGATAATCCAAGACAATTGTCATCTAATCCCACTGGTTGTATACAACCTCAATTGTCTTCAGCTCAGACAAAGAGTTGAGAATATGGTCCTAAATTTCAGTAAGAATAGGAGAAGCATTATTTAGAAAAATAAAGTAATGATAGAAAACATCAAGTGTAGCTGAATTAACATATTTTTATATATTTCTCCTTCACTGGTTGCTTACATGATAGAGGCTTAACATTCCTCATAAGGTAAAATGGCTTCTTGCCTCTTGTTCTTGCACCTTAAAAACTATTTTCTAAACTAAGACTATTTTCATTTAGAAGAAAAGATAGACAGGAGAAGAAAAATCTGGGTCTGTTTTTATAAGGAAGGGAAGGGGAAGAGACAGGAGAAGAAGAACAGAAAAAGGAAGGAAAAGAGGAAAGAGGAATAGGATAGGGAAGAATACTGGGAAGAAAATGACATTTGCTTTAATGTCGGGTGAACATTTGACATTTATGAATTACCCAGAAACACAAAAAGCAAAGTCAACAAAAACTGAAATATATGGAAAGACTATCAGAAAGGTGTTTGCTATTATAAGTTACAACAAGCTAATAGCCAGCTATAAGCTTGCTATTATAGCAAGCACCATTCTGATAGTCTTTCCATATACTTCAGTCCATGGTCCAATGTAAGAAATTCCTGCAGATTTCAGTCTATTTGCTGTTATCAAGCTGCAAAGTGCAGTGTCAGAGTTTGGAGCATGCTACAAACATTAAAAAGTGTCCATCTGGAAATTAGATTTTTTTTTTCTAATTTCAGGGCAATTATAGCACATGGTCACTTCTGACTGCAGCTCCAAAATGAACAGTGAATTCCTAAAAATATTACAGGTAAAACATTAAAAAAACAGATTCCTCAATGACTTGAGACCTGCATTTGTTACAATAGGCAAAAATCAGAAATTTCTTGTAGGCCAGCAAAACACATCTAAAAACTACTGCTTATGAGAAGGAGGTTGAGATGTACCATTTATGGATTTTTAAACATCTGTAGTTCCCTATCTTATCAGTTCTGTCCCCAAACCTTGATATTAAATCCACAAAGCTCAATGATGTTATATATATCTCATGAGGATTTGGTTCTGTACCACCAAGTCGTATCAGCTATGCCTGAAAGACAGATTAACATATTCAGCAGTAATCCTGTTGTCACTGCTGAAGGCGTGGGGTTTA
>JAVCKT010077574.1:0-12225 GCA_032273925.1 Rhynchotus rufescens
AAAATATGGCATCCAGCTTGCTGATTTATTGAAGAAACTTCTGAAATCTGGATTCTAATTTAAAAAACATTTTTTCATCAGTCCTCTGAAAAAAAAAGAGGGCAATTGATAACTCCAAAGTCTACCCAAGAACACTCTTCGTAAGCTGTGGCTGTGTTGCTTTTTTACCTGAGATGCAATTTTAAGCATGTATAATTCTGTAGATTGAACCCACAGGCGTTCGTTGTTCCTGTGTCTAACAGATCTGGTTCTATGCAGAATTGATTTTGCTTGGCCTGTTTCAAAACGCAAATGTGTTTTTACCTGTTTTTGTTGAGATCTCTGCCCATACTGCAGTGGAGGAAGTGAATACGTGGCGTTTTCCACAGCAGAGATGAGAGGCAAGATGATTTTTTTAAATTTTTTTTTAGAATGAGTTGGCCCAAGCAAAATAAATCCAATCTCCATACATTATATTTCCTCGTAGTATGCAAAGTATATGGGGAAAAAAATGCATAAAACATGTAAGGTGCAATACAAAGCTAATTTTTATAAGCCTCCTGCAAATGCTCCTTCACTTTCATCTTGTCTCTTGGGCTTTACCCTTGGAAGTCCACCATGAACTGTTGGGTAGTGAGACAACCCAGGCCCTTTTCCATCTTTTCTCTACTATTTTTCCATTTAATACTACTCTATTTACCACTGGTTAAATGACTGCATACTGTGTAGTACTAATGGCTATTTGGGTCAAGCAGGGATGAGCTAAGATTTTTATTATAACAGAATTTTAAGATTTTTTGGCTCTTAATTACTGAATTTCTCAATTAGCACTTTAAGGAAGCTGGAGCACAGTGACCTAAAAGAGCATCAAGATTTCTGGCTATCTGAATTTATCCTGTTTCCATATCTACTAAAAGAAACTGCTAGGAAAAAGACAGCAGTTCATTGTCAGCTGCTTAGTGTCTCAGAGGTATAGGTAGATGTAAAATATTTTTGGAAGTAAATATTTTTGGCGATAAATACATTCAAAGAGATTCCTAAAAATGGCAGTATATTTTCCTGTTTTCTGTTATAGCTTTAGTCATGAGTAGGGATGAAGAGAGAAGTGGTTGTCTAGCAACACCAACATTTCTGTTTCTTGTTCTGATGATGCTAACCTAGCAGCCTCTGCAGCTAGTTAGAATACACAGCTTTCAGTTCTCTTTGGGCTCCATATAATTAAATGCATTTTTAGTGGCAGGCAAGCAATCAAGCATGGCCTTGATTTTTAAAAAGTACCAAGTTTCACAGAATTTGCTCTTTATTAAGTGATGCATTGCATCCAGCTACATCTATATAGTGATATTTTCTGCTAAATTAATATTTTTTGCAGTCTTCCTTACTGTGAGGAGACTGCAGCATCCAGTGACTGAGTTCTTTCAAAGCAGAGAGGTATTGAGCTAAAAAGACAAGATCACTGAGCTTGCGAAGTAGATGCTTTCAAGGTGTAAATATTCATTTCCTGGTCACTTTTCCTGACTATGTCATAATCCTACAGCTTGGCGTGCTGGCTTTTTTCAATCACTAATTCTTTGAAAAAATACCTCTCTTGGGGGCAAGCACAGTGCCATGTAGCCAGGGGTAGCTGCCTGTTTCTCCCCAGCACGTAGGGCATGGGGCACACATGCAGTTACCTTGGGTCCCGAGAACAGATGGTTGGGGGATATGCCTGTGGGAAGCCTTTAAGAAATGGAAATTACAACCTGGGATATTATTTGTTCTGTATATTGTGTGAAAGATAATCAGAGGTACTTACATACCTCATTAAGAGAACTTGTTACTTACAAATACTAACGTTATGAGACTTCCTGGCGTGGTGCAAGATTTTTAATATGTTTTATAAGAAATAAGAATCTCTCCTCTTTCAGAAGATAACATCAGCAATCATTGTTTTTTCTCAGAAATTGCATATATACCTCCCAGTAGTTTTTGCAAATCCTAGGTAAATATTATCAACCCTGGGTGGATTTTTCAATATAGCTGTTTCTTTCAGAATATTCTCTGCAAGATATACGGGTAAATGCAGGGGATTCTTTTCTAAAGCCTAGTAAGTTGACATTATAAATTTTATACTTTGAAAATGTACCTGTGATTATTACAGAAAACAGCATGCAAAAGTCAAGCATGAAAGCTTGAAATATTTGAGTGGCATATTACAAATGTTTTAAGTTGAGCAGCCTTAGTACATTTAACTATATGTCTGATGAACATTCTATGGAATACATTTTTTCCTAAATTGGCTAGCAGTTGATTAGAGATTTAAGAGAGAGGTTATGAACACGTGGGAGGGGTTGTTTGTTTTGTTTTGTTTTATTATATTTACACTGGTGGCCTTAGTAGCTGTATGGACTGCACTACCTGTTGGCGATCTCAGGGGGTTCCGATCCCTCTGCACGTGCCTCATTTACAAGTGGCCGAACCCAGCGGTGCTGGGATCCCGTGGGCTGCCCTTTGGGGGCAGAGTAGAAGTTGAGCTCCTCTTTCTGTAGGGCTATGGAGAAAGTCATCACTCCAGAGCTTAATTAAAGTTCCCATACTAATGTTCCTTCTGCTGTGTTAACAGAATGCAATTTGAGCAGGAGGAGGATAATAGGATAATAGGTGTCAAGCTTTGGGCGCTTGGAAGCAAAGTGGATGACCTAGAGCAAAACAACGGAACCGGCAAGCATGGCAGGACCGAGCGTGTAGGATGATGATGGAGGGATGAGATCCTTAGAACCGTGTTGTAGCTTTAGTGGCATATCACTCTCCGTCTCCACAGCTCACTGCAGAATAGCAAAGCTCTGCTAAATATGCTGGTGCCCCTATGGGATGCCTTGTTGCTAGATTTGTTTGCAGGCTAGTTTTAAAGTGTGCATGTGCTGAGTCTCCTGTTGTTTTTTTCTTGCAAGAGTATTTCACAGTGTTGTACTTAACCATCCCCCTGAGTAGCAGTCTAGGGCTCTGTTTTTAAAACTGGCACTATAATTCAATCTCAACTTTAGCATTTTATAGATCTAGGCACATGTAATTGATCTGCTCTTTTTATCGTGAGCATCCTCTCAGATTTTTGTAGTCTCTTATCTTTCCCCCTCCTGTTTCCATTTTAGGCAGGTTAATAAATATTTAAGCACATAATATTTCACTTACAAATCAGTTCTTCCATGTTCTAATCTGATCTGCTGGTCTTTTCTTAATTCCTCACTGTTCTTCAGTCTTACAGCTAACATCACATTCATCACTGAGTTCATTCTTTCTCCTATGATCACACTTAAAAGTGTCCAAAGGTGAAGCAGTTACCATTCCTGTGCTCCATGATGTATCATCTTTTGGGGTTTTAGACTATATCTGCACCAAGCCTGTGTTTTCTTTTCGGATTGATGTAACATCTATCACCCTCACTTCTCTTCTGACTGATGCTCACAGCTCTTTCTAATTTAATATTGTCTGCAAACTGCACCAGAGTTTTATAAAGATATTAAATGAAAAGTAGAGCTCGTTAAAGGGTTCCAGTAGTCTTGCCCTGGCCCCAAACTGGATGTGTTCTCAAAAAGCATCTCATCACTGATCTGCAGAGGATAACAGAGTTTGCCATTTTAGAAATCAAGGCTTATTCTTGAATAATAATCTTCACTTTCTGATTGCGCATTCTTCTCTGTTATTTGAAGTTTTACAAGACTAAAGCTAGGAATCAGCTAGACGTGTGATTATTTAGAATGAAATGGCAAAATTCGGAAATGGGATGAGTAAGTTTTTTAAACATAGCAAGCCTGTTGTATCTAGACATGTTATGGAGAACTGTAGTTCTCTTGTGCGGTTCTGCTAACTTTGGCTACGTTTCCCTCACTATCATCCTCACCGTCACGGAAACATAGAGGAGCAACTGTGAGACTGCTCAGCGTGGTGCCTTGAGTGAGAATATGGTACCTGGCAAGTGAATGTCATTAGACTTGATCAGGAGTTATGTTTGGAAAACCGTGAGGACGGCTGTGGGTCTGCTGCGGGGATGTGTCCTTTACTGGAAAGATGGCTTGCTTTGGGATGTGTTAGATGCCCCTGCTGCCCAAACCTTCTCCCTGAGGCAAACAGGAGCTGCTTGCTGGCCCTTCCATGGGGCACTGAATGCTCCATGTGTCTGGACAGACTATTGAAATAACGATGAGGAATTAATAGATGGGAGCAAAAGCAGCAATGGGCAGCCTTGCCACTCCCTGTGAAATTTCTCTACTCATTCTGGTTAGCATGCTTTAGTTCCCCCAAAAGCAGCTGTTGATACCTTTATTAAGAAAGTGAGGTGCTGCAAACATCAACTGGTACCATAAGATTTTCCCAATCCTACATATCTTGCCTGCTTGCCAATTTGCCACATGGCTTGAATGATAACTGGAAAAGCTGAGGGAGAAGTCATGGGGCTGCAGAAGGGCTGCTCGAATGCAGACACATGGTAACACAGTGAGGAAGCTGGCATGATCAAATGAATTACCACAGCCCCCTGCAAGGAATCTAAGATGATGGAAGTGAGCCAGGTTTAGAAACAGAGGCAGCTGTGAGCAAATGCTTCCAAATGTCAGTGGGTCATTAAAGACACAAGCTGGGTCCAACAGTAAAAGGATCAGTCTTACAGGCAATTTTTTTATAACAGGAGCAAGGCTGAGTCCTGTAGGTTCCTGCTTAGACCATGCTTTCCTGACAGCCAGGATGAGATGCCCGGATCCACAAACATATCGTTCAATATGCGGCACAGGTCACATGAAGTGAAATTCCCAATGTATTGTTGACTAAAGGTAAGGGATCACAAATTAAGAATCTGATATTCCAGCTTGGAATTTTTTATGGGCTACTGTAATAAAACTAGATGGGGGATTGGGATCGCTTCCCCCACAAGGGATGGGAAAACCAACAAAAAGATAGACGCAGCTTTTTGTGAACCTTTAGGATGACTTTTCCTCTCTGAGCACAAGGCATTTCTCTTTAATTGTTACCTGGTTTTAATTCTTTGGGTTCTTTTGCTGCTTTGCCTACTTGAGCAAGGTCGTTCCTAACAAAGAGTGAGGGCTGAGCCAATGGAACAGCTTGCGTGGTTATTGCTACCAAGGCACTTTAATTCTTGGACTTTCCTCCTTTCCTGGGGTAGCCATTTAAAAGACAGGTCTCCCACCAGGTGCACAAAATGCACTTCCAAGGAAATGGTGGCTAATTGCTATCATTTTGGCTTGAACCTCGGGGGCTCGGAATCAACAGTCATCTGTAAGACCATTAACCTAAAGAAACACAGTGCTTCGACAGAGGTTGCTTTGACATATGCAGGAATGAGCTTAATGGAAGTAGTTTCTGAAAAGAAAGTCTAATTTCTTTAATTTTAATTTAAATACTCCTTATTTATCTAACTTTCTGGCATACCCTTTAAAGCAGCAGATGTGTGAAAATAGTCCTACAATTTGACATCAGTTTGCTGTAGTTTAAGGTACCCGATTTACTTTTCATTTACTTTTTGCAATCCTTGTTAGAGCATCTCCATGCTTTTGCAGAAAAGAAATTGTAGCTTAAAACAGTCTTAGCACCAAGAGCACCTATGGTATCTGAAGTGTGGAAGTGTTGTGGATTTTTGTAGCATTGTGATTTGTTAGGTATATTATATATGTTTTGTAAATGTGTTATTGTCGAACAGTCTGAGACTGGGCTTCAAATGACCACTGTTGAAATACCAGAAACATGAAATCCTAGAGTCTATCTGGAGATGGAGAGTTTAAATAAAACTTAACATTATATCCAGTTAATTAGCTTGGACTCCTACTGGAATTTGCCATGCCTTTACTATTATAATGGCCTGAATAGAATGTATGGGTGAAATGTTTATTTTTCATATACAGGGATTCAAGTATCAAACTTTGTACTGCAGCATTTTGAAACGCCAAAAAGTAGCGTTATCTCAGACAAAGGAGAGGGTCTTTGTTTGTTTCAAATTAAACAAATCAGGTTGTACTCCAAAGCACATGTTGACTTTTATTTTGCACATGCAGAGTGATTCAATGCAGCTATTTGGGGAGCAGTTACCTGGTATGGTATCTGTGTTGATCGATATGCACCAGTTCTGCTTTCCTCCTCTGCTTAGAAGAGTTCTGGATTTTGGCATACACAGTAAGAAAGACTTAATTACAAGATACTATTCACTGAATACATTTCCAGTTCTGTGAAGCTGGCAGAAATATCAGCCTAGCAAGGCACACTGTTTCCAACTCCTAATATCAATTCCAGTGCTACCTCGGTTTGTTCCCAGCGTCCATAACAGAAAATGAAGAGTAAACAGCCCTTGTCCCATCCCCAATAGCCTTTGTTTTATTTGCCATTTCCAAAGTTTTCATAACACAGTTCTGGGGCTCTCTTTGAGTTCTGCAGAGAGATTTATGTAAGATGCAAAAACAAAGTATAACAGAAGAACAAAAGTTACTATTCTTTTTCTTCCCCCCCGCCATTTTCTTTTGTTTGGTTAACAGTTTTCCATAAATATCATCCTTTTTTTAAAAAAAAAACAAGAAAAAAAAAACCTAATTACTGCTCTTCCCTGGCATGCATTAGCATTATGCTGTTGTCAGTCTGTCAGGTGCACTTAGTCAGGGTTTAATAGGCTTGCAGTGAGCTACAATTAAACTCTGGAATTAACATTTAAAGAGTGTTTACATGACTTTTCCTCTTCCCTTCCTCCCCCGCAGCAGTTTGCTTAAAGACGCAAACCATTTTCTGGTTTGCTTTATTGTGATGTGAGGAAAATACTGAACAATCCATGATGTTGACCTTCCTTTGAAAATGGAGCTCTTTTGGGAGGTCTTTTGGAGTTTTTTTGGAGCTCTTGGGAAGCATTACAGTGCTTTGTTTCGAAAGAAAATCACGGCAGATTATAACCATGTCACCAAAACTAACCATCATGTTCTAAGCATGCTAAGAAATGTCACCAGAGGAGAGCCTATTGCTTGTTGTGTAGCAGCTGCAAAATCCGGAGTGTAATGAGAGATTTTCTGGCCTGCTATGATGATGAGGAAGCCGCGTGTGCATGAGCTGCTGCTTTCTCTGTAGCTCCTGTGTTCTTCTTGGGTTTGTGGTTTGCAGATCTCTGCTTTTTCCTTGGACAATCAGAAACTAGGAAGGAAGAAAAATAACAAAGAAGGGAAAAAAAAAAAAGGAGACGTGGACGCTAGAAGAGTTAAGGCAGACTGATTTAGAAGAGTTCAAAACCTCTTTGTGCAAACGGGCACCTGCTTCCTATCCAGTTGGTGTGGAACCACTCATACTGGATCAGTCCACCTGAACAGGGTCCCTTTGGTATCTGCATTTACCAGTTCTGTTTCCTCAGCTGATAGAGAGCTGTAGAAAGATCCCTAGACTCAGGAAAGCTCTGCAAACTCCTATCAGTTTTACAGAAGGCATCTGTTAGCTAAAAGAGCTTTAAGAATTAAATTATGGATGCATTTTGTGGTACTGTGGGTGCTGCGGATCACGTTGATAGAAAGTCTCTTAGTAATGGATTTGGGAGGAAAAGTTGAAATGCTACCAGGTCTTTTTCAGTGTCCTGCTAGCTGTGTTATCTTCCTATAGCTGCAGATACGCTAAAGCATGTAGTTTTTCTTCTCAACTTTGGCACTAGGTATAAAAGTAGAATGTTACCTTTCTCATATATGATGACTTTACAAATTAATTCTCAAGTATTTTTAGATGTCTTTGCTTGTCTGATAAAACACACATTTTGTGAGCTTCCATGCTTGGCACGCTTATTACAAGAGGTTCGCTGTTGTGTTTGTTGATGATGATGCTTTTTACTTAATTTTTATGCAAGTTGATGGTGAAACAGCAATTTTACTCTTAAAAAGTAAAGCTTAGCTTGGATATTTTCTGTGAAGTTTTGTATCACAAAACTCATGGAAATTTATAGCCTCAGTAATGTAGGTCCAAACAGTCTCCTTGATTCCCATCTGCAGAGCTATCTGCTGTGTCCTAAATTCCCTTCTAATTAAGAAACCACTCACCTCTATTTCATTATGTTCAAAGCTAAAGCTTGCTGGTTGAGGAAAATGAAAGGTTTTAAATTAAATACCTGATAGTGTATTTGCCCTTCAGTGTGGAATTATCTTTTTTCTGGGTAGACATACTGAAAACTCACAGAAAGGGGCCTTGAACTCTCCAGATGACTCACTTAACAACCATAATGCAGCCACATTACTGCTAATTCCTGCGTAAACCTATCAGCCAGAAATAACTAAACTGAACTGGTTTTCAACTTCATTTCCACTTGCTGCTTTTCCCCATAACTTCCTACAACTCATTTTGTCTCTCCTTCAGCACAGCTGTTACCAAAAGCTTTTATGACGGTTTCTGCTCATGAATCCTAACAAATTGGTGGTGTCTTTTACCTAAGATTTCCCTAAACTGTGTGAATTATGCTATTTGTATCAATACTTGACATTACCATTCAGATGTTTAATGGCTTAATCTCTCAAGTCAATTCAGTTTCCAATATTGGAGAGAAATCTGAAGGAAATAACTTACTTTGCAGCCTTAAAGGCTGTCATGTGGAGCAAGAAATGCTCAGATTCAAATAATCTGCATAAGAGAGTTAGGGGTATTTTAGTCAATATCTCTTCATCCTAGAGATACGGTGCTGGTAACATAGAAACTTTTCCATTCCTAATCTCTCTGACAGTAAGACACTTTCTTTAGAATTCAGGGCTCTTTGGGCTATTGACTACTATATCACTGGTGTGTAAAATTAGATGTAAGTTTATTTTCCTGTTTATAGCACAGTCTCAGTAAAGACTAGAGAGATGCTTTGTAACTATGCAATTGTTTTAGCAGCAATAATAAAACCCAGACTAAGAGTTCTCCTGTGTATATGAGTCATGCTAAGGCCAGACATTGTACTGTTCAGGCAGGAAAAATGACTGAAGAGGGTGTGTGATTTTAGAATAAATAATCTTTCAGAATGCTTAGGCTGAGGATCCATACCAGGTTACAGGGCAAATATGTTTTGGGATAGGTGATGTTCCCCAAAGAAATTTTGAAGATACCATGTGGTCTGCAAAATGAATGAAAAAAATATTGTGAGAAAATATAACATTGTGCTCGTCTTTGAAAAATTCCATTTTTCTTAGACAGGAGAAGTGCTTTAAAAAAAAAAAAAAAAAGAAGAAAGAAGGAAAAAAAAGTGCAGAAGCAATGACAGCAACAACTTTCTTACCCTGGCTTATTTATGTTGCTCAGCTGTGCCATGGGAGGTAATGATCTCGCAGGATTGAGCTTCACCCTTGTCAATTTGGTTCTCTGAATGTCTTTGAGAAGTCTCGTGCGTATTGTTACGTAGTCCTGCCAACAGACAGTTGCTTTCATTAGAAATTTGATTAGAAATTGGGCCAATTACTTTCTCAAAATAGGAGTGTTCTGTAAGTTTTTACACTTTTATGAATCGCCTTTGAAGGAGAAAGAGTCTGAACTGATTTCAGAGTAGCAAATTATTAATGTTGAGATGGAGTATGTTGAGCAGCTGGTATTTTACACCTGTAGCCATTGACGTCACATTAGGGAGAGCCTTTAAATACTGAAAATCATCTGTGTTCATTTGAAGAATTGTCTTCCTTTGTGCAGTTTGCTTATTTCAAAATGAAAGGTAATCAATAGTTTTGAAAGCTAGTTTTGTTGTGAATATTTTCCTTCAAACATTAAACAGGAGGGTTTTAAAATAATTTTACTGATTTTTTTTGTTTTTTAAAAACATTAAGTTTTTTTAGACATAGATTGAGGCAAAATACATACATTCTGGATGGTCTAAAATATTAGATGAATGGATTATTTGAATATTTTAGTGTTCATTTGTAGCTATAGGAGAGACATCTGGCATGGTCAAAGATGCTACTCGTCTTCAACTTACCTAACTACACTACTGAGTTACCAGTGAAAATGGGTTAGATGTTAAAAGTTGAGTTGATTACCAGCAGGAAGGGTTTGTGCAAGCACATTGTATCATCTTATCTCTTGGCACACTTCAACTAAGTGAAATATCTATGTTTGTCACTAAGGAGTTACACTAATGTGAAGAAGAGCCTACATATTAAAGGAGGAGTCATTAACCATTCAGATTGCTGTACGTCCACTGAATTGCCTTCTACAAGGCAAATCTTAATCCACGCTAATGTGATAACAGAGAAATTGAGCCCAAAGATGCAGGCAAAAGCAAAGAATTACACAGTAATACCTTTTTGATCAGTGGACCGGGACTGAGAGCACTTAGAAAAAGATTTGGACTAATAAAGTCAGACATGGGATAATAGTGGTTTCGCTGTCCTTTTGATTCTGAAAGGAATAATTAGCACATCATCTTGTGCTTTTTGTTTTTTTTCCTCTCTCTTGAAGAAAACTTTGAATTTTAAAAGGAACTTCTAAGGAAAAAACTGTTAAAAGCATAGATTATTGTTGACTGAAATGTGCTGAAGCTTCAGATCTATTGTGTATGTTGACAGGATATAAAATAAGATTCTTGTTTTTCATCAGTGTAATATTTTACTCTGAGTGCCTTTGATAACTCATTTTCCTGCTAAAGTATTTATGTTAGAGAAATCAAAATCATATTTATAATAGTGAGACACTTTCACCTTTAATAAAACTTCTGCATTGATCCATTGGCAATAATTCTTGGAACTAGGAGATGTGTAGGAGTTAATAAAAAGCCTATCAATTTTAATTCAAAATGACATGGTAGATTGTGATTTATTATGGTGTAAAAACATGATTTCCTCTGTGATACAATATTCGCACCCTGAAGAAGGTCCTAATTTAATCATAATTCCCTTATATTTCCAGTAATTAAATAATATCCCTTCAGCTACAAATAGAACATCTCACGTACCAAATTCTCGTTGCTCTGTGTCTCTTCCTAAGCACTTACAAATAGTTCTGGTGCAATAGGATTAGGCCTGTTAGTTCACTGAAGCTGGAATATTGTGACAAGATACAAGCATTATTTTCAAGAGCAGTGTTCTCAAGTACAGGGTTTAGGACACAGTGCATGCAGTGTAGTTAGTGCACCATAAATAAAATGACTTGTGTCATGCAGGGAGAAATCATTTTCTCAGATACCTTTGCAGGCTGTGGGAGGACTTGGTTTGAAAAATTGGAATTCTCTCCCAAATGAGACACAGCTCTACCAATTAGCCTTGAAAAACCAGAATAACAGGCTGAAGAATCTGTGACCCTCAGTACGCAAAAGCTTTCCAGCTTTTTGTAGGTTTTTATAGTTTCCTCTGAGCACTATCCTATCTGACTCACAAGGATTTAGTGCCCGTATTTACAAGAGTAATACAACAGAACCTGTATTTACACACAGAATATATTCCAGTGCCTTTTTAAAAACCTTTTAAACATTGGTGAAGTACTTTTTATGCGTGGTGTATATAGAGCGAGCAGAATGCTGTTGTCAGTGTGGGGCATTATAAAGGTTTTACTGGTGCTTCTCTGGGGGAACTTGTGTAATTCACTTGTGCCTTTATCACTCCTGAATAATGCAACCACCTTGAATGCATCCTAATCAAGTCCTTTACTGTGTCTTTGCTTACACTGTGCAATTAAGATACTAAGTATAGGCCAATGAGACTGGGAGCAGGGGTGTTTTTTTTAGTATCCTTTTAATCCTTGTGTGGAAAAGATGTTCAATAAATATTTCCTGCCTGATGAGTGTGTCTACATGTCAGGATCCAGTAGAACAGCATGGATTTAAACTGAGAGAACAGAGGAATCCCCATTAGCAAAGATGGATGCTTTAAGGCCTCTCTTTAATTTTTATTTTTAATTCATATCTTATGTTTTGAGACTTACTGAACAGAGAAGATAAGAAAAGATTTGGTGACTGAGGTTTTGATACTATTGAAAATTTCTGTCTGTTCCTTAGCAAATATTATAAATATGAATACATATATATATAAAGGTGGGAGGAAGAGGTGCTGCTCCATTGCTTCAGACCCATTTTACTAGAAAGGAAGGTAGGATTTCTATGAAATGGCATAGACAACAGCTCTTTGGAGAAAGCTTTCCTCTGTGACCAGAAAAAAAGATGAAAGTTGGAAGATTTGTTGTACTCCTGGGGTGCAAGCAGAGTGCTAAAAAAGATGCATCTTGAAAGACGGAGAGTGATTCAAAATGCCTATGAAACCAGCTAACCCAACTGTCCTCTCAGACTATTAAAGTGCACCC
>JAVCKT010077654.1:0-15045 GCA_032273925.1 Rhynchotus rufescens
ATATATTTTTAAAAAATATTTTCAACCAAGATTTTTTAAAAAAAAAAAGTTTTGTTAAATTTTTTTAAAATTTGTTAAACATTTTTTTTTTAAATAAGGTACAATTGTTTGTACCTTATGACCAAGAGCTATATGGAAAATATATTTACCTATATAGTTATATTTCTTCTGAGCAGCCACACTCAAGGTATAAGCTTTCCTAGCTTTTGGAGGCGTTCACTTAAAGTCACTTGGAATATTCATGTGTTAAGTGAAACTTAGCTACTTATATTTTTAATGGCGATCTAATAGCAAGAAAAGAAAAAAAACTTTGAAGCCAAAGATCTTAAGCAATGCAATGCATGTTAGCTGTTTGAACAACAGGGCATTTTTTAGACATTTTTCAGAAGTCTTCAAATAAAGTTCACAATTTCCATGGGAAAAACTGCAGTGGAAGTTTGGTTTCACAGTATCAATCTCTTTTAGTAGTACTAAATCTTTAAAATGATATGCTACTACTTCTTTCCCTTAAAAAACGCTGAGAGCACAAACTGCTCTGGACTTGCTCCCACAAAAATAAATATAATTTTTTCACCTTGCCTTCAACATGAGCAGGATACAACCCATAACTGCAAACTAATAAGCACATGCCCTCATTCTTAATATTAATCAGTTCACTCTGATGCAAATTTAGTAATAAGCATAATTGATTTTTTCATGTAAGGCAATTAAAACACTAAATTATTTCAGAAAGCTACTAAAATACTAAACTATGTTAGAAATCACAAGTAATAAATATTAGTAGTAATATCAAATTACCATTTCAGTTCACCCTTGAAGTACATATTAGTTTGACATTATCAATTGTATGGACATTTCAGTTGTAGTCCTTATACAGTATAAATGATTTTATTTCCTGTCATAAATCTGCTTCTCCTTTCATATGGAAACACTGAATATGTTTAGTAGAAGAAAGCTTGTTTTAGGTTTAAGGGACAAACAGTGTTCTATGTTCACATTCTACCTTCAGTTACAGGACTCTGCTCTCATGGGGGGTTGTCAAATGCCTATTTAACTGAAACTATTGCTCTAGAAGACATGTACAATGTATATCAAAAACCAACAATTGATTTCTATATTACAAGTAAGTAAAAGAAGAATTACCTGCTATTTCACATCTATACTATAAAGCTATTACAGACCCATTAAAAAATAATGTTTGACAAACAGCTCCTAATACATTTCATCTTAAATTTATCTGGGTTAGCCAAAATGAATTATGCAATGTTTTATACAAAATCAGCATATCAAAAGCCACAAGAATAGAAAATGTTTTGAATAGTAACTGCTTACATGTCTTACAAACATTTTAAATCAATTCTTTATCAGACAATTTGCAAAATATTTTTTTTCCTTTAATTTACTTTTTTTTTTTTGAATACACAGTACATATCTCCTTATTTTGATTTTATTTTCTCTTATTTGAAACAGTCAATTGAAGATGCACTTTTGAGTTAAAATAGCTAGGACATTTCAGGCTCAGTTTCATCCCGATAGGATCCCTTGAGAAAAGGATTTTCCATTGGAAACACGACTGTCACCACCCGCCCAGCTCTGTGGGGCAGAAAGAGGAGCTGCTGGAACAACAGAAACCTTAGCAGACTCCTACTATGCAGCAGCCACTCGTGGGGAGCTACACGCTCCGCTCTGCCTGCGCCTGCTTCAAACTTCTCCCTCCCGCAACAGGTGCCGCTGGCAGAGTTCTACACAGGGAAAGCAAAGACCTTTGTGGCGAGGATAGGATGCTCCAAACCCGGCTACAAGCTCAAATACAGAGAGCAAACCTACCTAAATCCGGGGACACGGGCATCCGCATCCTCTGGCGCGGCGGCCGCCTGCACGCTCACTGTCACTCACACATTATGCATTCCCTTGTCTCCTACTCCTCCTCCTCTCTGTGCCGCAGCCAGGACACTCCGCCCTCCGCCTTCCCACTGCTCTGGGGATAAAGGCGCTGGGATTGAAGGGGACAGAGCTCTCAAGCCCCTGCAACTGCCCTCACTGCCCAGGCAGTCCTTCCACTTCACTAGGACTGCAGTGTTTTATTCCTGCAGGCAGCAAAACAGGCAGGTTTTGCCTGGATTCTGATGGATTTTTGGATTTAATCTTAGTGCACAACTATTCAGCAATGAGTAAGCATGCACATTTTCCAACCCTAGGCACAGTGTTTTCGGGTCAGTCATTTCTCTAGCAGTTAAATTTACCACATTATTATATTTTATAGTCACCTCCATGACAAGCAAATCCTGAGCCAAAGAAGCCCATCCAACAGAAGCCCTAAGACACAAAGGTAGCACCTGAATCTTGCCAGTATTTGGCCTCAAGCTCCCTAGTTCCCATTTAATGGTAAACAAGTAACCAAATTTCTACTGGTAAGGTAAATGATGACACATCTAAGCCCAGAAACATGGAAAATACTTGGATGAAGTCTACTTTAGTCCCATTTACACTTCCATATTGAGACAGCCACTGTCTTAAATTTAAAAGCTATTGCAAACTAATACAGCAGCATCAAAATTTTATTTAGTTTAATCTGCTTAAAAAGCGCCAACACTTCCTCCAACTCATGCACAAATTGAAAGTTCTATCAAATGAATGAATGAAATTCTATGAAACAAAGAAAAGCAAGTTCAAGCAAATCTAGACTGTAGTATATTCTGACTCTACTGCAAAAACACCCACCTGGTACTTCAAGCTTGCTGGGTGCTGTCATTTTTGGAGCCAAATTTGCAGATTGTCCTCTTAAAAGAGCACTCAAAACAGTTAGAAAAATTATGACTCCAATGCAACTCCACAATGTACAAGTAGATATCCAGTATAAATTCTGCACTACTTTAACCCTCTATTGCTCTTCAGCTTTAAACAATTTATTTTAAATTGCTATTTTCATTGGAAATTGGCATGTATTTGGATAAAAATTCAAATATATCTCTAGCCTAATTTTATATGTTAACACAGAGAACTTTGTTTTATTTATAGGATAAGCTGAGAGAAATGCTAAAAAGAAAATAGGAGTATGCACTTAAAATTTACAACTTTTGCTATTGCTTACTGAAAATTCTTACACTTCAAATGAGCTTCCTTTGTTCTTTTTTTTTCATTTGCAGTATATAAAAAATAAATCAATGTTTAACACAGTGATATAGACTACTTGCTTGGTGAGCAAGCAAGTAATATTCAGTAATGTCAGTTTTGAAGACACGCATCTAGAAAAAAGAAGGCAGGCCATGTTTATGGGATGGTATCCTGCAAAGCAGTGAATCTGAAAAGGATTTTAGGATCATGAGTCAAAATGGATGCCAAAAAGGCAAATGTAATCCTTTCATGCACAAGGAAGAATTACAATGTAGTACTAGGGCTAAAAAAAAAACAGCCAGATCTAGAGGACTTTAGGCCTTCTAATGGCATTATCCTGGTCATTTAATCAATAGTGTGTAGAGTTATAGTGTTTACAGTTCAGGAAGACAATTTAATCAGAAAAGGGAAATAAGATGCTAGAGACTGATGAAAGGTTTGTGAAACACCTTGCTATTTTGCTCATACATAGAAAGTGCTACTTCAAGCAGGAAAACATCTCACCTAACAGCAGCCAATTGGTCTAACCTAGTTGCACAGTAGCATAGGATGAACTGCCTCCAAGAGGCCCTTTTTTGCCTTCCCAACTGAACATGGAGTCCACATGACTACGTTGAACTAGACACCTTTTAGATAATGACATTAATGTCAGCTCAGATTAATACAACCTTGAACTTACTCTGCGTGCAGCCACACTAAAAAGAACTTTGGTAACTAAATCTGCAAGGTAGCAGATAAAGGCTAGATGATCTTACATGCACAATTGGACAATAACACTCAGAATAAATCACAATTGTTACAAAATCTTCCATTATGGAGAACTTGATGCTTAAGCATAACAGCTACATTTTTATAGAGTAAGTATAAAGTTTTTTCATTCTTTATTCTAAAATATTTTAGCTTAGAAAAAAATAGTTCATGTTGCCCTTTTTCCTCCAGCTTCTGTAGACATATTCAGTGATTATAGTCATCTCAGCTCTTACAAAGGCAATCAAGGCAATCAGCATCAGAATTATTGCCTTAATAGCCATCAGTCCTCAATCACAGCAGACCAGAACATACTAAACTTTGCCAATCACTGGGCTAGAAAACAGGACAAAGTTGAGAACATAAACCTGGACCCATTGATTCACACAGCTAATTTCACAAACGTGTACTTCCAATAAAGCCGCATTCACATCTGAAATGGCCTCAGCTTTGACTTTTCTCTCCCACTAAATATGAAATCTTCCATTTTCTCTAGATATCTGATTATTTCCTGACTCCTTTTCCATTTTCATCATACTACTCTGGAGACCTATTCTGTGGCTTCTTTGCTAGATACGAGGGTGGGAAAGGGCTCCCATGGGATTTTGTCAACTTTGGGCCTCAACCAGCTGGAAAGGTTACCACTGATTGACACGGGACACTCCATGCCCACTTTCAGCAGCTCAGCATGCTGCCCGCACAGCGCTAATCCCTTACAAATGTCAGGAACCAACAATTGCACTGGTTATTGGCCCTACAAAAGATCTGGCATTGCACAGGACTATGCCTCCAGGTCATCATTCTCTTCTCAAAAAAAGCAGTAAATAAGGTATACTAGATACACCCCACCAATTCTCTGTTTCTTTGCACTTCCTTTGTTCTGAATTGACAAAATTCTGCAAGTTCAAAAATGATTCTGCTGCTCAGTATACCAACTTTAACGGCAGCAGCAATACAATCAATGGACTCCAGTTTGTTTCGCAATCTTGCCTTTTCCCTTTATGGGCAACATCAGAAAAAGACCACGAAAGAGAGAGTTAGAAGTAAATCACCAAGAAAGGAACAAGGGAAAGAGAAGATCAAGCTTTAAGGGCAAGAGATAGTTATAAGGAATTACAAAAATTCCAAAGAGGTTCAAAACAGAACACTTTCTTCTTCTTACCTCTTTAAAAAAAACTTAGAACAGATCATGTTATACGACTATTAAGGCCATTTGGCATTTAGTCATACATAATTAATATTAAAGTTAAGTTCAGCAGATGATTCTATCATCAACATTTATAAGTGCCATTAAAATTGCAAACTCTCTTATGCTTCTCAACTTTAAAATATCATCTTGTTTTTATTCCAACATCTAGTAATGTTTTATTTTCACCCGAGGCAACCAAGCTTCAAAGTTTTAGTCTAAACACTTGCTTACATGTAAGCGGCAAACTCATTCTGAACATTTTCATTTTCAGTCCTGCAGTCCTGCAGATTAACACATGGGCCTGCCTTTTCTGTTGTTTAAGATGAAGCATATAACTACTTTGTAAGAACATTAAACATGTGTGAGCTCTTCAGCAGATAAATCCTCAAAATATACCACACAAGATAACTTTATTTCTTGGGTCTTTATTAATGAATACTTCCCATATAATACAATAGTCAAAAACATGCATCACCCACCAGACACCGCTTTCTTCAGTTCCAGCCTAGAGGTAGAAAATTCAGGTTAATCTTATTGCTCTGGTCATAGAGCAAGGTGCAAGGTAGAGATGATTTCTTTGTAGGAAGGCCCTTTTGAAAAGTAAATTTCTTCAAATCCTAGCCTGCAAGGATAAAAGTGAGGACCATTTCTGCAAAACAGATCTTTTTAAGTAACTTAACACTATAGACTTTAAGAACTTAGTCTTTCACATGCAGCTGTAGTTTGATATTTGATGCCAGACAGAAAACTTTTTGCTTGCTAAGATGTGTTGCCCATATTTCTCCTGATAACTTGTTAATGTGATTTACCCTGAAGGGCTGACCTAAACAGTACTATTGAATGAAAGAGTACCAGAAATAAGGAATATGGCTTTGATAGCATGCTCTTCAAGGAACTATGCTAAAAAGTCATACTTCGGAGGGCACAGAAGTGACTGAGACTTACACTAAAGAGGTATGTTGATCTAAGCCTGACCAGTCTGCATTGGCATGCACCTTTCCTTCATACCACTATCCCACACAGGCTTCTTAGCAGGCTTAATATCTCTTCTTTGAAGTCCAAAACACCCTTGACAAACTCCTTGCTGTCATCTAGTTATCTCACACTGAAAACGTTTGTAAACACTTCCAGGGCTCATCTGATGCCTGATGAGCAACACTTACACTTTCTTTCCTGAATTCCTGCAAGTGCATCTTGATGGATAACTAAACGCATGCAAGAAATCACAAAGTAGAAAACTAAATACAAGCAGGGCATCAGCTGACCGTTTGAGCACTACAGGTTTCTGATCCAGTAATTTATGTCTGACAAGTTGATCTACAGATGGGTACAGGCTCAACTGAGATGTCTTACTCTTTTTTCCAGAGACTGTATGGTTCTTGGAAGATAACTCACTGCATCTCCAAACAGGCTGTCAAAGCTCTAGTACACAATTTCTGGAAGCATCTTTCATTATAAGAAAAAATACCACCTCTCAAGAGACAGTTTAGTCTTGCAGCGCTTAGTCGATCCATTTGAACTAGAGTGGGAACTCACTGGCTTGTATGTCACCGCAACCTACATGGAGAAATAGGAAGATGAGAACTTGGCAAGAATTGTCTGCCTGCCCATCTTGTGCAGTTTTTGCTGATAAATGGCAGTCTTAATTTTTCCAAATGTGTCATTCTTTGCATTTATGCATGTCACTGATACTGCATATACTATACAGGAACGTGCTTCTCCACATAACCTTTGCCTGTTAAATTCTTTGTGACACACCAGTTTAGAGCACTTCAAAATTAGACTTAATAGGATGCAAATTCAGAAGGGATACTTACCAAAAATGTATTTTTTCTGAAATCAAAAGTCTTCCCACAAAAAGCCTTCCCACAAAACTTCCATCAAGTTGCTCTCAATTTCAGACCTCAAAGTTTTTCAGAGAAAAGAAAAATGCAAAATAGTACCAGTTGGAGCACACAATCTCACTTGCTTTCCCAGGTCACAGACAGGTAACGTATTCTTTGAATAGAAGGAAAACTTCTTGGAAGCCAATTTTGTTTTTCAACATGAGCTGACTTCCCTGAAACTCCCCAAGTCAAAGTGGAAATGTTTACTCATGTTGCCTACTTCTCCCCCTTCAGGATTATGGGGATATTTACTACCTAAGTAAAAAGTCTGTGCAAATTAGTGGCCCCCCAATATAAGCATGCTTCCAACAAAAAGCAGGAAGGCCACAGAATCATGAAATGCTTAAGGTTGGAAGGGACCTCCAGAGGTCATCTAGTCCAACCCCCCCACCTGCTCCAGCACGGACACTCAGAGCACGGGGCACAGGGTGGCATCCAGGTGGGTTTGGAAGACCTCCAGAGAAGGAGACTCCACAATCTCCCTGGGCAGCCTGTTCCTGGCTCTGTCACCCTCACAGTAAAGAAGTTCCTCCTCACCTACACCTAGATTTGTTGTCTTAGTTTTCCTAAGGACCTGGGAAAGGCTTTTTTGCACAGGCCTTTTTGCACAGGCACCCATAACAACTGGGGGAGGACACTGCAAAGGCACGACTAAATGAGAACATGGTACTGGCACATTAAAGAGTTGTTAAACAGTTCCCACATACTGTTATATGAGATCCCAATAATGAGCTGGACTGTATTTGCTCAGACTCAAAATTGCTTTTTGTTATATGTTAAATGTAGTTATTTTTAAATCTGGAATAAAAAAGGAACAGCTGGCAGATAGTTTTAATTGGGCATCTTCCCTGTGGCTGTTTAATTTCCTCCCCCAAAGCTTTGTGAATAGCAAAAGCTCTTTCTTCTTTTCGTGACTGCATCAGTCATTTATCAGATTAAATAACACTGCTGCTGAACAAATAGAGCTTTTCAAGTTCCCTTCAAAACCTGAGAATGGGACTGTCTAGGTTTTCCTTCAAAAGGACTGCACAAGTATTTTTTTCTTTATAACAATAATAAAGATAAAGAAAATCTCCTCATGTTCCTTCTAAAAATGACCTAAAACAAGAGGTAGACATGAACAAAAACAGAGATAAGACTCAACTGGGCCACCAGTATTTTATGTTTCAATGAGTAAAACCTAGACTTACCACTTATGTTTAGGTCCCAAACTTTCTGCAAAAAAAGCCTAAGCACTCAGAGGGATCCAGGTCAGAGATTACAGTTACAAACATAGTACAAAACAATCCTTTGTGAGCTGTATTAGGATAATTTGGCTAACATTGGCTACAAATTGCAGGACAATTTCATAAAGGAGAAAGTTCTTAATCCAGAAGAAACATTTAAGCCAGATGTATTATGAACACAAACACAGGTTCTTCAAGACGACAACTTTTCTTGCAGTATTTCAGCTCTTCCAGTTATTTCAAGGAGAAAAAACCCAACCAATCAAAAAAAAAAAACCTCACAAAGATACAGATACATCAACCCTTAGGAACAGAAAGCACTCCTAACAAGTGAAGAACATTTTTCATATCTTCATATGAAGTGCTTACTTTTCAAGGAAGATCTAGATGATCATCTAGGAGAGCAGCTTTCAGAAGTTAGAAAAATATGGTAATTTCTACATCCATAAGGGGAGAACACACACACACAAATTCACACACAGTTTCTGACTTTCATCAGAAAACTTCCCTAGCCAAGACGGTAGGCAGACACATGATTTAAGGAAAAGATTCATTCTCCTTAAAGTCAGTGGAAAAAAAAAATAAATGAATACTATAGAATAAGAGAGGGTAATATATTCCTAAGGCCATGCTCCTGAGAACATGCAGAAATGGGATCTATTTCTTGCTCTGCAAAATACTTCCTCAAGGGCCTCCAAGAAGTCACACAGGACAATAAGGTTCAAAGTATCACATAGTCAGGATGCAAGTCAGATTTAGTTTCCACTTCTTGCTCTGCTGTTAACCCCTTGTGCAATCTTGGCAAGTCACATTTCTTCTCTGGACCTTACTTATCTCAGTAACAAAGTGGATACACAATACTTTATAGTTAACAATGACAGATGACAGTAAGATAATAAGGTAAGAAAGTTTTTCTTCTAGTGGGATCTTCTTCCTTAACAGCTATGACAAAAATCTTGTCCATCCTGATGGCTCTGTATCCGCTCATTTAAGAACAGATTTTATTTCAGTGTCACTCTTTACTGTGGAGTCGGTATCATTTGGTCACTATACAAGTTAAGAGCTATGCAAGCTAATGAAACTGCTGCACACAAATACATTAAACAGAAGAATCAGGAAAAACAAAACAAAAAACAAAGATTTGGATTACAGAGGCCACCTCTTATGATTCAAAGACTGCTATTGAAACACAAATTCATAAATGTTTAAAGTCATTTCGGTAAATAAATAAATCTGCTACAGAATGAAGCAGCAGAGAGGTGGAAAGCTTGAGAAATAGATAAAAAGCTGGAAACATCTTGTTATCAGTTTAGAAGGAAGTTTTTTTTTCCCTTCTAGGAAAAAAAAAAATCCAAAAATCAAAGATCATCAAGTCCAGCCATAATTGTATATCAGTACACAGGCAATATCGAGCACAACAAAAATACAAGCACCAGCCAAGTTATGAGTAAAATCTATACAAGCTTTGCCATGTGCCCAATCTCTATGCATTTTTAAACTTCTTATCATCCCAGTGTTAAGCAATAAACAATAACAAGAGAATGAGGTTTCTCCCCACCCCTTCCTCCTTGATGCTTTCTGGCGGATGAAATGTAATTTCCCAGATCTATTCTACTCTATTCCATTCAAATGCTTGACATATGTCAGCTTCTCCCCTTCCTCCCAAGGAGATATGTTATTTTCTTTAAAAAAAAAAAGTATCTAAAAAAATAGTGCAAGTTCAGTGGGTTTGTTTACAAACACAACAGACATTTCAATATTTTCTAGCGGACAGGGGAAAATCTGCCCTACGGGTCAAATGATGTCACTATGAAGTCACAAAAAACATACTACGAAGAGTTATCCCACTTATATTGAAATACGAGCCACTTCATCTCTACATCTAACACTATCAAAGTGACATTATTATGGGCAGGATTTTCTCAATGTGTTTAGAGAGGTAACATTATCTTAAGCAGATATTTCTCATCTTTTACTTACAACTTTATTACACCTTGAGCAAAAACCAAATTGAAAGTTTGGATACAGAAAGACAACATCTGCTGACAGGAGAGATGGTTAAGTGTGAGCTTTGATATCCACACCAGAGAGATTCCAGGAGTTGAAAGAGCAGCCAAGAGTGCAGATGTATTCAGAGGCCATGACAGCAATAACTAATAATTCTTATTTGCTGACCAAAGGCACAGTATGATACATTACAGTCACTAGAAGTTAGATGGTGTATAAACACATGTATCCTTCCCAGCACTGCTCAAGAAGCAAGTCTCAAATGAAGTTTGGGGCTTACCTACAACACTGAAAGCTTTGAGGACAAAGTGTCACCTTCAAGTCAGTCTGCTAGGCAGAAAACTCTGTAGATGTAATATCACATTACATGTTACAATATTATAATATGTAAAATTGCATATTCTAATTGTTCCAGACAGTGAGAATTGTACCACTTGATTCAAAACTGGACAAAGTTAATGTCAAAATACCGCTGGAATTCTTACAGTGGCACGAGTCTCAACTTCCATCATCATGATGTCCCCAGTCTTATATTTTTGAGGACATCAAGGACTGTCTAAGAGAGAAAATTCAAATTAAAAAAAAATATATATACACAGAGAAAGTTAATTGAAGTCCAAGTGATCTTCGTTTCTGCAAATACATGATAAAGATGACTACAAGATTTTGTCCATTAAAGAAGTGCTATGAAGAAAATAACAAGCTAAAATACAACAAAAACATGTCTAAAGTATATGTATGATCAGTCTTAAAATCAGATTAACTGAACTGGAATTACATGCTGATCTAACTTAATCCTTTCAAGTGGATTTTTTTGTCATTCAGGCAGAAAACAAAATAAAGTGGTCCCCTCAACAACATTAGCCTGTAGTGGTCAGGACTTCAGCTTTCTGGCTCTTTAAATAAGGCTATTTTGCATGACTGCCAATTGGACAGACACAAAAAGTGGATTTTCAGGATCCCTAAAAGGATTTTCAGGATTCCCAACATAGGAGATGGACACTTGCTTCCCAACATGTCATGTTTATCAGTGATCTTAGCAAGAAATGTAATTATCTAGACAGCCTCCATAACCAGCCAGCAGTAGAGGGAAAAAAAAGGGTTCTGGAATAGTTTTACACAAAAACTCTTGTTAATGACACAATCAGCATCAGCTACACACCAGTCCGATTGATTAATTCCCCATTTGCATACCCTACAAACAACTCAAGTTAGGGCAAGACAGACGTCTGTCTATTAGGAGCTCACAGTGGTCACTGGAATAGATACTCACTCCTTCCCACTCCACGAGGAGCTGTACACAGAGAAGACGACTGCTTATGAGGAGGGATCTCTGGTGTGATGTCTATGATAATGGACCCAACGACCTGAGCTTCCTCTCAAGTCTATTATTCTTGGAAGTGAACTACAGTCACTGGAAGACTGGAAACTTAATAAAAGGCATAGATAATTATTGTAATGAAAAGCAAGAAGACATTTTAAAAAACAAATAAAAAACAAACAACTCAAAAGTCAAAAAAAAAAAAAAAAAAAAAAAAGCCCAGTAAAATTAGAAGGTAAAGAGGCAAACAAGACAAAACTATCAAGGATTTTCTTGATATACCAAGGATGAGAAGATGGTTATCTCAGTTAATTAAGAGGTCCATTATTCAAGGGGGAAGGAGAGACTACAAGAGACTGAAGTAATCAATGCCTCCTTTGCCTCAGTCTTTGTGCAAAATAATTAAGTACCTTAAATAAGTTTTAACAATGGAAAAGAAATATAGGTCAAAACACAGAAAGAAAAGGTTAGAAAATATTTAAGATGGTTTTACTCAAGTTAACATGAAAATTCTATTTACTCTAGGCTTCTTTAGGAACAAGCTGAAGTAAAAACTAAACAAATGAAAAACAACAAACAAACAAACTCAAAGCCACCAAAAACAACACAAAAACCCCAAACCCACAACAAACTGAAACAGTAAGTCTATCCCCCTTAGCGGGGAAAGAGAGTATGTTATTAAAGAAAAAAATGTGTATGTGAGGGTCAATGTGATTTCCTAGAAAGACAATATTATTAAAGCACTCAATTTATAAGTACTACAGGATAGTATGGTAAGAAAACTAACTGCCTTCTTTCACCTTTATCTCCCCCACCATGCCGGAGCAGCACAGACTTGACAAGAACAAAGTAAATCAAACCAATTTAATTTCCTTTTTGTCCTCATGGGGGAAAGCGACAGAAGAAAAGGAGCCTGGTAACAGAAGAGGAAGTGTATTTAAAAAATAACAACAAAAAACCCCCCATAACCAACAAAAAAAGCTTGTTGACCCAGCTCCCTTAAATCATGGTGAGATGGTTGATCAACTGAGAACATATATCTTAAAAGACAGGTTTAATCATTCAATACCACCTCAGAAAGTAATTTTAGTAGGATCCCCATGCAGAAGTCTTTCCTGGATTTGAATATATTCCAAACCTAGAACAGATACTCTGGTAACATCAGAGTGTGTGATTAAAATTTGTGGATGGTTCGCCACACTGGCGGAGTGGCGAACAGTTTGGGGAACAAGATCCAAACTCAAAATAAAACTCATAAATTTGTGAAACATCTTCAAATCAGTAACAAAGATCAAGACAAGCAAAAACACTATCCTGCAGAAGGAGAAAGCAAAAAACATGAATACTGGAATAACCATCTCAGCTGTGGGGAAATTAAATATAAATTAGATTTAAAGTGATATTTCTACAGGAAAAGTCATATATGCATGAGCTAGACAATAGGATACATAATAGCGACAGAATTCTCTAAAAGATATCCTTCATGAAAGGAAGTTTCTTCTGATGGAAGGCAAAAATCTACTTCACTCCAATATTTCGGTAAGGTCCCATTGCAATCTGACTTAAAATTCATTTAATAAACAACATCTAGGTATTTATTATAGCCTGAGTAAGATAAACAATTATTTTTCAAATATTAAAACCACCTACACAAATGATAAACATGTCTAAGCAACTTCATTTTCATCTTGCTTTGTGTTCTCAGAGCACAATCAAGCCTGGCTTTTATTACTGAAATGACAAAGCTTTACAACATATTAGGGAAATAAATAATTCCAGTGCATTAATTATTAAATCTCTCTCTGCTGCAGTTCCTCAGCAATGCCCACGCATATTCCAAATACAGATTTTCATCAACAGTCTTAATGAAAAGAAGCTCAAAATGTTTCTCCACATTTACAGTAAATCAACATATATTTTCCTTTTGTTTTTGAAATGATTTAAAACAGCAGAGCAAATATAAAACCTCCCGTTTTCATCTTCCTGCTTATGCAAATATCTGCTGTGCTATCTTGCAGAACAAGTTGCAGTGGATGTTAATATTATGTGAAATATTTACATTGCAATGATTAGAGTCCCTCATATTCTCATGTTTTATTTCATAAAACTCGTTCAATTCAATGAATAGCCTGCAAAATTCTATAGGCTTTCTGCACTTCCTGACTTAAATAACATCATTTGAATTAAAGAGACTCTTTTTAGGTGGATATATTACATAGCTTTAAATTCTAGGAAAGTCTTTCATTCAGGTGACATCAAAAGCCTGCAGAAATAACTAGAAACTGTTGGTTTCATTTTTTTTTTTTTTGATTTCATACAAGTACATTATTTTTGCACAGCTGTGGAATGTATACTGGTTTGTTTTTGTCCTTATCTTTAGGCAAACACTTTGGCATTCTACCAGATCAAGGCAATCCGATTTGTTAACAAAACACACAACTTATCTCTAAGTCAGTCTGTGCGACTGAACATTCAAATGACGAGATGGATGTGAATGCAATAACTGGATGTGAAGAAAAAAAAAAAAAAAAAAAACTACAGAAGAAAGTGTAATGACAACACATCAACTTCTTGGTGTGCAACGGTGTTTCTAGGGGCTGACAGCGTTGACAAAGATATAAGAATTCCTCAGCACAAACTAGTGGCAATTGCTCCTTCTATCAGCCATTGCCACAGTGAGCTAGACTCAATGTTTGTTAGACAGAATAAAATAAAATATTTTCTCCTGCGTTGTGAAGACAAGTTCAGGCTTCTGAAGCTATGGATTTTTGGTGGTGGGATAGGAACAGACATTCTGCTTCTCATATAATAGCATTTGCCTCCTACCGGGATAGGGATCTTGATTTAAAAATTTGTTGTTGCTCTTTCAGGTCTGGCATGAACACAAGTCTTCATATCTCAGAATTGTATTGGCTTTACGTCCATAGAGAACCTCCTGCCCTTGACCACGAAACTTTAAACACATATCAAAAGAGGCAGTGGTTTTAGACTTTAACATTATTTCCTCACCACTTTTTTAAACTTTCATCAAGGCTTATTGATCTGTGAAAGAAAAACTGTTGTTCATGCCTTAATTCAAATGAAGCACTGTCTCAATTTCAATACAGATGGTTTTCCCTCTAGATTTCAATATTATAGCTCAATCTAACAAAGAAAAGAAAGAAAACAAAGAAAAGTCAATTAAGCACCCTAATAACATTAGCCAAAGTCACTGCATACAAAATCGCTCACAATTTATTCAAAGAATTTGAACAGCAATTATTTCACAAGATGCAGCACTTAGTTGGGATTTCCTGTTCAACTTGATCTGATTACAAGAAGCATTCTGTAATCACAGCAATCTGAAAGCATTTTATAGAAGTAATGATGTGTACCTTAAATTGAATTCGGGAACCTGAAAGGCTCGATTTCTTAATGGCATCTTGGACTAGATATCTTGCATCAAGTGCAGCCATCTTGAGGGGAGCAGAGCTCCACCATGTTCCTTCCAAAATATACACCATTTAGTTTTTACAAAAAAAAAAACAAAACAAAAACAAAACAAACAAACAACAA
>JAVCKT010077693.1:0-15043 GCA_032273925.1 Rhynchotus rufescens
GGTGGCATCCAGGTGGGTTTTGAAGACCTCCAGAGAAGGAGACTCCACAGCCTCCCTGGGCAGCCTGTTCCACTGCTGTTACCCTCACTGTAAAGAAGTTCCTCCTCACCTGGAACTTATTTTATTGCACTGCTGAATTTATTGCACTACAGATGCTGGAGCGATGCATGGCTTTCCCTAGAGCAGACTGCCAGCACAAGGCCCTCTTGTCCTCTCCATGACTGTACATCTGATGTGACATGAAACTCTTGGGAAGGCTCCCCATCAACAGGTGGAGACACCAAAAGATCTTGACATTTGGAGTATCTGAGGTAGATCTCAACTTCCACGTGTTATGAGCCTGTCACCACTCTGAAGGAGTGTCAGAGCTCTTATTTGTGACTAAAGAAGTTACCTGGGATGAGTCTTCATCTGCTTTACATGGTTGATCCTGGAGGATGGGGGAAAAAAACTGTCTACTGCCAGGTTCTGTATGGAAATTCTCCATGAAAGAGCGTTTCTCTTTGGGAGCTCGTTCATCTTACAGCCAGCCTTGAGCTCTCTTAGATTAGATACAATCCCATCCCCACTTTAGATGCAGCCTTGGACAACTTTCCCACAGATGCTTGCAGCCAAGATTGCTTCGAATCCACCACGTCTCACTTCATTTCACATAATTAGGAGCTGTGACTTCCATGACCTGGCTCTTTGTGTCTTGAAATGAGATTTTTCGAAGCAGCAACCCACCAAGGAGAAATTGAAAGCAAACTGATTATCCATGTAGGATAGCTCCGACCTCCTGGTATTAAAGGATTGACCAACTTCTTGCTAAATTCACTTAATCTTCCTTTTTTTTTTCCCCTTGGCTTTTTTAAGGCCTTTTGTTTAAGGGAAAATACAAATTCATTTACACATTCAGCATCCACCTCCTCTTTACTTACTGTAATCACTTTTGCATCCTGTGCTCCTGAATTGGGTCTGAACTAAGAAGAAGGGGCAGATATCTGCTATACAAGTGCAAAAATAGCAGCCTTGAATCAGACTGAAGACTCCCACTCACTGCAGCAAAATCAGTGGCAAAAAATGTGGCAAGGGGAAAAAGGAACAAGGCTTCCAATGGAAGGGAATTATACCGATGGTGCAAGCCATCCTTCCTGAAAACCAGAGAGCTGCAGAGGACTTGAGATTCCCTCTCCAACCTCTGCATGGCAGTGAGCCCTGGGTGCAAGCTGGGCTCAGACTGGGCCATCCCTGGTCTCTGCAAAGCAGCTGAAGATGTAACTCGTTAGGAGCAGTGCACTTAAACGAGGCTTTCAAGGAAGGGGCTGTGTCCTTAGGTGATGGGCTCTAGTTTAAAGCTGGTGACCATATGAGCACGGAGCCCTGCTCATCCATTTCAGCCCCTTCCTCCAAACCTGGTGCATCCAGGGGTGCAGGCACCCCCCCTAACCCCAACATTGCCTTTATACATTTATTTCATGCCAACACAGAAATAAATGTCTCGAGCACATTACCTAAAATTAGCAGTGGCTGAGGTCGCATGTAAAATTAATCTGATTGGATTTTAAAGAGAGAGTCTTATAATAAACAAGGCTAGGGCTGTGTAGAAATGTTGTTGCGGTATAATTATATTTTTTCAGCATGAGTTGAGAGCTATGAGAGCTGCTGGTCCAGTGGCAGCTTTATTAGATTCAGCAAGTCCTAATGAATAGAGAGCGGGCTGTAAAAAAAAAAAAAAAAAAAAAAAAGCCTATTTTTATTGTTATGCATGCGGATGGGAGTTTTGCAGCAAGGAGGTCAGTGTTTTTATTGCTCCAGGTTCCCGTGGAAGAGAGAAGCCAGTTGGCAAGATTCAGAAATCAGCTGCTGTCGAGAGAGAGGAGACGGGGGTTGCTGTAGCCTCAAATTCCTGGTTTTGTGGCAGGGCAGGTGCCATGAGGTTTGACGTGACCTTCAGAACACCTTGGGCCTCTTTGGCCCCTTGTGGAGCAACACTGATGTCCCGGCTGTGCTGTCCTGAGGATAATGATGATGATGAGCACAACCCCACTGAGGATTTCTGCAGCCTTGATGCAGCTCGCACCCCTCAGCTTCCCATGCCTTGGGAGAAAGAGTGTTTTTCTCCAGCCTGGCCTAAGCTGGGAGCTCCTGGAAAGGGCAGAACCTCAAGCAAGCGAATGTGCCTGCATTTCTTTACAACCTTCTGACAGCTGCCAAAAGAGCAGTGAGGATCTGCGTCCAGGAGATACAAATCAAACACGGGCTGGCAATATGCACACCTAGAAAATTGCACTCACTGGCATTTTATTTTTGCTTTAATGAGCGTTAATAATAACAAAGTGAGAGAAGCAGAGGAGACTGTGGTGGCTTTCTCGGGTGTTAAAATAGGAAGCAATTAAGGCTGTTAAAAATCGCTATGGGTGGCAGAATGAAGATAGTTTGGGGAAGAGTTTTTTCAGTCTAATGTGTGGACTTGCTCCTTTGCTGTTCTTATTTGCCAGCACTAGGACAGCTTTACATCTACTGCAAGAAACCACTGAGCTGCTTGTGCATGTAGACACAGCTGTAAAATGCTGTAGGTGACAGTGAGATAGAGCCAGAAGATGGATGAACTCACGCTGCTCCTCGGGATTTAAAATATATTTAACTAATATAATAATATATAATTTATATATATATAATATATGAATAAAATATCTTTAATTAGTATATTAAATATATTAATCGCCAATGATCCTTTGAAGGAAGAGTTTTAGGTCTTGATCCTTGCTCAGGTGGGTGGAGGATGCAGGGCTCACCGGATACTTGAGATGGTCCTGGCTAATTTGTAATATTTGATTATGTGTAACTCGTAGATTTGGTTTCTTGCTAGTCATCCTAGACTGTCTTTATAGTCCATGGAGCCTCTCCAGGGGGCTGTTTCTCTCCTGCTAAGATAAATGTTAATATTGGGTCAGGAAAACTGTCCTCTAGGCATTCCTGTTTCTCTCTGCTAAGTGCGAAGCGAGCTAAGGGCACGTAGTTTATCTAAAAAACGCCCAAATTTGTGCAAGCTGAATGTCTTTCCAAGCATCTCTAGTGTTTATGGCTTTGCTGTTGAAAACCTGCTCCACTTCTCCTGGCTGTCACAGAAATCCCTTCCTTAGCTCCCTAAATCCCCTGTCTTTGGCTGCACTTTGCAGCGCACAGTTGTGCTCAGAGGCTCTCATGGAGAGAATCCTTCCTGGAAGCCAGGCAGGATAAATTCCAGCATCCTAAGGAAATCCTGGGATCGGCTTCCTTTTATTTCTTGGAAGTGTTGCCGTGTGGCCTGGGCTGCTTGCTCAGAGCCCATCAGTTGCCCAGACCCCCCCATTCTCCCAACGCATTCGTTACTACCCAGCTCCTCATGTCTTTTATTCCCGCTGACCATGCCAAAGGCCAGTCCAGGGGACAGTGAGGACTGTCCCCGAGGGTAGTATGGATCCGCCCAAGGTTGTCTGGTCTGGGGGACGTTGTGCAACCACATGAGTAGGCAGCACGGTACGATCTTTGAGAAGAGGTCCCTGACCTGCTTTATTGGCCGCTCCAGAATAAACTGTTAGGATAAAATGTGTTATTTGGTTTGCAGGAGAGGAGGAAGGAGAAGGCATTAAAATGCACACAACAATATTCAAGCCCAGCTTGCAGCTTTATAACAGAGAGGCAGGTTCTGTTTTCACTTTTCGTAAACCCTCTTAGCTGGTTAAGACAGATGAATCCCATAATCTCCAAGCTTTAGTGCAGAGTAAAGAGTTTCACTCTTCCTAGGGATGCATAAAAGTGAAGCAGTTGTGCATCGCCTCATGCTTTGAGATCTGTAGATGGCAGAGGCACATGACAGCCTCTGCTTTTTGATTTACGCGATTCAGATATTTTCCTAGCCTGGGGACACATGTTCTTGCCGTAAAGATCTAAATCTTGGGTGTGTTTTGCCCATTGTTTGTTTTTTGCCTTCCTATTTGCACTTAAAAACGCTTTGGGAAAGCGGTTGCTGCCCTCCTGTCTGAAGATGGCACTACAACATCTTGCAAGCCCAAGCACCACTGTTAGCATCTCGCAGAGGCTCCTTCCAGCCCTAACAGCTTCAGGTGATGACGGTCGAACCGAGAGCAGGGAAATGCCAGACCAGGGGAACAATCGAGGAGCTGAGTGGATATCTCCTGGTGTGCACAATTTGCTTTCAGTGGCACAGAAAAGATCAGTCTGCTGCTAAACGCAATCTCTCTGGCCAAGTGCTATGCACAAATTGGATGCAGGATGGGATTAACCAGGATCTCATTGTTTCCATGCTTGTGTGTTTTGGTGGGGGTCCTTAGTACAGATGTTTTCCTGTAGTATTTGCTCAATCTGTTGGAGTTTGGCTGGACATTTGTAATTGGGGTCACAAAATTGACCTGCTCCAATGAAATGTCCAGGTGTCCAGCAAGGGCTTTCCTGGAAGAATTTTGAACAAGCAGAAAAAAATTGGGGGTATTTTCAGACTGACTGCAAAAAACAAAGTGACAGAAGAACCACGAGAGATTCAGAAGCTTTTGTCACTGAAAACACATCAGAAAATCCCCAACAACATGGCAGAGGACTCCATGGAGAGAGTCAGGTGAGTCCTTGCCCAGGTGCCCACCATGATGTCCCGTCACATGTGTGAAGATTCTTGGTGAAGCCCCTGAATTTGGCTTCACAAAAGGAAAACCTGGTGCGTTATTTATCATGTGCTTTCAATTACCAGACTTTGTGATACCAAGTGCTGCAGCTTTTAGAGTGAAACGTCTGTGTCTGCTCTGTGGCCACTGTTACTGGCGATTCCCCTTTGCATCTCCTTTCATCACCACCTTTCCCATCACGTTATCTTGTGAAACACTAGAACAGCAGGTAATCTATATGTACACTAAATTGACTTTAGCTTTTGCCCTAAGCAGCTAGAAATGGAACAAGAAAAGAAGAAGAAAATAGGGCAAACATTGATTAAAAACAAGTTATAACCTCTATTGCAGAAGGGACAGGCTGTCATCTGAGCATCTTCTGCCATGCTCTGCTTCTTCAGTGCAGAGTAAACAATTTTGTCCTCTCTTCTGAATCGAAACATCTGAACTACGTGGCCTCAGCTTTGAAAAAGAATTGCAGGTTCATTCTGGGGAAGAACAGGCAATTTTCCTCTGAGAGAAAATTGTTAAATGTCAGTCATCCTCAGGTGGAGTCCGCAGAAGTGACACGGTTACTGAAGGTCTGGGAATATGTTTCAGCAGGGTAATGGACTGCAGGTGTGGTGGTTAATTCGTAAAGCAGTGTGACCCTCACGGGAGATATGGTGAATAGAGGGGTTTGTAGAAGCAGCAGGACAAAGGGGAAATCAAAGCGAGTTTTATTTGCTGGACATTAGGGATCCAAGACTCAGGATGAGGGAGTCAGCAAAGACATTTCTTCAGCAACCTGCTCTGCAGCTGAGCTGGGGAACAGGATTCCTCCAGAATCTTCTCTGACCCAATGCCTTCCTCCATCAGGGTGCATGCTGTAAGCTCTTTCATGACTCCACTTCTTGTAGACCTCTTTGTTTCTCTTTACTTCACAGACATTTACTTGAGCTCTGGACACAACATCATGGTTAAATCTGGATTTTTATGTAGCCTCCATCATTATGTTTAATCACTTTGTAGACATTCTTCTCATTGCCTCTTACTAGGATTTTAACTTTCATATCTTCCAGGAGCACATTTGCCCTGGGATGGAAGGAGGATTCCAAGAAATTGATTTACAGCCATAGAGATACTGCACTGAAGGAGCATTGATGCCAAAGTCTGATTTTTTTTTTCTCCTTCAAAACCCAACTCTGCTCATACCAAATGCGATTTAACAAGCCCTCCCATCCTATCATGGTTGATTTGTTTTGTTTTTCAAATGAGCAAGCAAAAATGTTTACTCACTCTATAGCTTTGGCATCAGGTGCTGGTTCAAAGTCCTTCCCAAATCTTACGAACTGTTCAGCCTAGCACTTTCCCTAAAATAGGTAAGTTCCCGCAATAGGGGACTGATTTTGACAAATCAGCTTTTTCCAGCAATCATCCATTGTATTTTCAAAAAAAAAAATCAATTAAGAAAGTGTCTAATAAAAGATGTCTCAACCTCCCGAGACATCTCAGAGCTGTTGCGCTCTGACTTCTCTCAGCCTGGAGGAACCCGCGTTGGCTCCTGTGTGGCAGCCAAGTCTATCTCTGTGTGTGCCCATTTATCTTTGTTATGGACAGGAAGGACTCATCAGTCATCACGCAGAGCTCAGCGGTGACTGATACCAACAGGCCATTGATTGTGTTTAACAGGCAAGAATTTCTGTCACTGACTTCCCTCCCCTTAGGTTTTCACCTCCTTTCTGCATTTCGCTCAGTCTCTTCCCCCTGACTCATTATCATTAAGGCCACATTTATTCTTCTGAGTCTCCTTATTCACAATAAAGCAGACACATCCCTGGCTACCTGGCAAACCTATAGCTTGCTTAAGGGAAATAGCAGAGAGGATGGTGGACCTTGAGACTGTGCCCTGCAGCCTGAGTAGGGAGATGTCCCTTCTTCATCTGCCCAGAAACCACAGCACATTGCTATATACTCATAATATATATTTATATCTTACGCTTTCCTTTCTCTCCATATCTCTGTCTTTGCCCACAATAACCAAGAGAGAGGTATCACATTTTCTCACTTCTCTGATACAATCTACCAAAACAGCAATGCTCTAGCTGAGAAAGTTCCTGAGAATTTTGGTACGAATATCAGAGGCAGCAGCTTGATAGAGCAGCAGAAATAAAATTACTTCTTTCAGGGAAAAAATCGTTTCTGTGGAAGAGAGACTACTTGAGTTGATGCTTCCAGGTATAAGGTTAGATTGCTGTCAGTGCATTTGACATATTTTGCTGGTCACAACTAAAACTGAGGCAATCAAGGGAGAGTCAAGAGAGGAGCAGCTTTCACTTAAGGAGCTCAGTGCCTCATGTGTTATTGCTAGCAGGTAGGAGCTGTTCCTCCTACACTTCATGTTCAGTGGTGTTCACCTCAGAAGAAGCGATTTGGTGGGGGAAGAGCAGATGGACTTTATAAAAAGATTTCGCTGCTTTACAGAACTTTCAATGGGAGTTTCAGATTTCAGTCCTGGAATAGTTAGACGTATTATGATACAGGATGTTTTCTGTGAATGTCAGATCCCAGAATGGCAGAAACCATGTGGGAGATAAAGAATTGATTGCAGCAGACTCAAAGAGGTAGGATATGTTAGCTAGACTCGAGAAAGTTGGCTTGGAAAGAGTCCCTTCTATACGGAATACAAGAAGAGATTCAAAAGCTTCTTGTCTGGAATCCTTGCAGTGGATATTTCACAGAACCAAGAGGGTAAGAGTCACCATGCCAATCTAATTTCCGAGGCTGAAAGCACCTTCTTTCTTTACCACTGTTTATGAATGTTTATGTGATGGTCAAATGAGTAGTGATTTGTTTTTGGTTTGGCTGTGACCAGTTGAGAATAGGCCAATGACTTTGTGTTTTCAGAGACTGGATGTATTTTTTCCTATGAATTTAATATACAGTAGAGATAGTAAGGAGAAGAGGTACCTTTAATTTTGAAATATTATATAGCTGGGATGATAAGACTTCATCATTCAGCTCAAGGTCAGATGAGACATGGAGTACTTGGATTAGTTTTCCATGATGAAATTACAGATTTTCCTAGGTTTCCTGGTTGCAAAGGGGATGTTTACAATATGATCCCCCTGTCATAGAGAGGATAGGACCTGGCTGGGTGGACAGCTTGAAAAGTAGTTCAGAGAGGGGTGGACATCCCCATACATCCTAACGAAAAGTTGACAATGAAACCTGCTTACCTGAGGAATGAGGGCATGTCCATCCAGTGCAGCAGAAGAAGGACAAGGCTGTAGTGCTGCAAAACCAGGATATTTTTCCCAATATCCTAGAATAATCCATCTCATATGAGAATTGCACAGTTTTCTACCTATCTCAGCCTTAATTAATCTCCATAAAAATCCCAGAGCTGTATGTATTTACAGAGGGGTTGTGGCCAAGGCAGTCACAACAACAAAAAAGAAGCAACTAGCTCTATGAGACAGCTCCCTATGAAATGTAAAAAAGCTATTAAATACCCTTTCCTAAACGCTGCGGAATAGGCCAGTGAGAACGATGTGTCTCCTGACAGTTTGGATAGGAAGCGATTCCTGAGGTTGGTGAGCCGTGAAAGACTCATGTTTCCTCCCATTTAATTGCTCTGTAAAAATATGAAGCGAATAGCGCCCTTTGCAAAGGTCACCCAAAAAAAAAAAAAAAAACAGTAAAATCAGCAAAATCCTTCAAGACGGTATTTCTGTTCACTCTCTCCTTCTCAGTGAAGAAGTAGATGGGTATATTGTATGTCCTCTTTTCCCAGGTTGGAGAAAGAGATCCACTGTTCTCCAATCCATTTTCCCTGCTCATATGCAAGGTTTGGGTCTCTCGAGGTGACCCAGGGAAAGGCTCCAGTGATGTCCCTGAGACATCTGGTTTGGAAGAGGAGTGGTCCATCCCCAGAAACAGCAATTATTAGGAATTAAACCCTCCCTGAGACTTTGGGAACAAGTCTCCAGTCCAGCTTACCGTTCTTCCATCCTGGCCATGCTTTGTGCAAACCAATTTCTTGTTTATTCACATCTCAGCTGCACCTTTCTTCCTGATCCTTTTTCAACTATTATTTCAATGCAACATTGTTCCATGAGGATGGATGCATCTGAAGCCTTCTCTGTTGTTCGTACAGAATTAACCTTGCAACAGGAATGTGGGCAAAACCCGTGAGCTGTTACTCTGAGAGGCATGGAAAGGAAACTACTATTGAATTACTTGCTTTTGTACAAATACTACAAAGCAGATATAAAAAAAATGCAGGCAGGTTTTCAGGTGAATTCAGGAGTTTTTTTGCATACTCAGGGGGCTCTCTGTTCCCTAGAATGGATTGCTAAATAGCACTATATAATACTTAGTGGATGCAGTCATGTAGAAGTGTTTCCTTGATGGAAACATTGAGAGTCATTTTCTGTCTTTCCAGACTAATTTCCTTCATCTTTCTCTTAGTCAATTAACAAAAAACTCTGCTATTAATATTAACAAGTATAGTCTTGAAAGGCCTTATATGTAATAAGGAGGTGATCAGGAGAGAATGGTGCCATTAATCATCTTTCAAGGGGCACAAATGCTCGAAATTTCAGTAACTGAACACATATAGTTGTTTTGTTTTTTTAATTATTACTTGCAATTTTAAGCCATTTGTAATATAATTAGAGCTGGTTAATTAAAGCATGACTCGCTTTTGACATAGAACTGCACTCGTGATTTGGGTTCGGAGACTGGCTGCTGTCTTGTACCTGTTGATGAGGTTTCAGGGATGATGAGCATCCTCGGGTGCTGAAATGAAATCAAGTGCTCCATAAAGCCCCCATCGAAACCTGCTGCGTGGTGGAAGGAGCCAGCCGTACATATTTTGATGACTTCTACATATCCCACTTAATTTCTGGGGAAAACACCTGCTTGGGTACCATGGATCTTCTCTTCACACAGCACATGCCTGTGCAGAGGAAAGCCTTTTGTGTCTTTTTGCTTTTGTGTCTGTTTTTTGTTCCTCCCACAACCGTGATGTTGTGAAAGGTTCAAGAGCTTTGCTAGTAATTCAGGAAGGATCTGCTGTACCACTTCTTTCTCTGTGCTTTTTAACATGGCTACGGTTATCCTCTTCAGCTTGTTTATTTAGCACGATCAGTGTCTGTCCTGGTCTCTGCCTGGTTCTGGTTAAAGACCCAGTTCAAGCCCTCGTGACTATTTGGGTCACTCAGCAAAGAATGGTATAACAGATTTGACCTCGAAGTATGGTCAAGGGGCTAAGCAAGGTGTAGCATAAAACTCAGGAACTCAAGCAACTTGGTGCAAGGTTTATAATTGAAAAATCTCACAGGTATCTGAGCAGGCAAGCACTGGAAAATTAATGACAGTGTAATTATACTAATCCACATGTTGGTACAAGCTGCAAAATGTGGGGGGTTTTGGTGGTGCAGAGGAAAGACTTGAGTTCATTTTGGGCAACCCTTGCTATGCTGTTAGGGAAAGCTGATGCTAGGCCAAAACTAGCTCTAGCTACACTGTGTGAGCCTTAATGATACCGTTTCAGCATTGACAGCAGACTATAAAAATGTTCCAGCCTTAATGGTGCCCTAAATTTGGGTCATTCCTCCTTCCTGCCCACCCCCTCCAAACCCGTAACTTTAGTAAGCCATTGCTCACAGGAGAGAGCACATAGTTGAGGATATTTTTCCACTCTTTGTTTACTTAGCAATTAGAAGTGATGAATAAAGTCAGCAAAGTTTCATCTTGTCTGCATGCATCTCTCTTGACTCTGTAAACTGCTTGAATCAATTGACTGTTAGCAGATTGTCAGGATATTTACTACGGTAGCAGATGTAGCTGGGATGTAGCTGGAAAAGTCAACAGCAGGTGCATCCCATCTTCTCATTCTGAAATGTTCCACTTCTATAATAGGCTCGGATGTTCTAACTCCAGCACAGGTGCATGCTCCCCAAGTGCCCTTAGGATACCTTGCAAAATGGCTGGAATATTTCTGATTGTAGATTCCACCATGACTAGCCCTTAAGCCCTAGTTTAAATGCTCATCAGCTGTTTGTAACTGATGCCTAACCTTATTATATGATCTGTAGGGAAAAATCTGCTACTTGAATCTTGAAGGCAGAAGGAATGCAGATTTTTGTGGCCCTGCGGAGGATTTTAGGAGGTTTGATGCTGTCTGGGTTTTGCAGTTGGGTGCACACCAACCCCTCAAATGTGGGTCTCTGCAGAACCTTCTTGATGGAGGTTTGGGTGCTGTCAGAATTCAGACAAGAGCTGGGGAAGAGTTTTGAGAATCTGATTTGGGATTTAGCATCTCAAGTTGCAAGGAGGCACCTCATCTGACACTAGATATTAGCAAAGTAAGTATCTACAGTTGAGCTAGTCCCCATGTTAGTGTGGACCTCCTAGGTGCTAAGATAAATGTCCAATTTAGGCACGATCACTCGCCCTGTGAAAGATCTGCTCTGTCTCCACTGGCAATAAAGACAGATGAGATGCTCCATTTTCAAGCAAGCAAAGCAGGAACATCAAACCCTCTCTGCTTTTTGGATTGCAGATGAGCTTTTTATTATACATATTTCACCTGGTGCAGCAGGATTTTTGCATGGGACTAGAGCTCTTGTATAACATAATACAAATGATGGCAATAACATAATAATTATACTAAATTCCAGAAATGGGATGTAACACCGCAGGTGTGCAGATCCTACCTGTATCCCTAATGTTCATTAGTCATGCAATTAAACATTTTTTCCCCTTCTTCTTCTTTGCAATTGCACAAGGTTAAGTTTAAAATAGCCAACGAGATGATCGAAAATGAGCATACAGGTTAGTGCTGAGGCAAAGTGTCCAGCTGTTTCCTTCAGCCCATGCTGTAAATGAGCTTTCTTGTTCCCAGAGAAAATGCTACAGATACAACTTTAACTTATCAAGTTGCAAATGTCAGTGCTGTAACAACTGAATTTAACATGGGGAGATGTCGAACAGCAGGTTACTGCAAGTTCAGCTCAAAAAGAAACCCTTCAGTGCTATTAGCAATTTTACTGTTCCATGAAAAAAGGAAAAGAACAGGATCAAATAGTCATTATCTGAATTGGCCAGCAAATGCAAGACCAGAGACCAAGCAGTTTTTAGTAGGTCAGCTATCTATTTAAAGTAATTTGAATTATCTAAGGATAATTGAAATCCAGTGTTCATCCATTACTTTCACTTACGGGTCTTAAATGATTATATCCATAGCACTGCCTCACATTTATTTGGTGACCTATGAGACCTTCAGCTTTCCTGTCTGTAATAGGTCACAGTATTATTTTCCATCAAATTATAACATATGTAGTCACAGCTTCTTCAAATGCAATTGGCTTGGCTGCGTGACAGCTGGAAGGAAAGCTATTGCCTAAGTCTTATCTGGAGCTATTTATATTCAGCTCTGCAACTTAACACTCTTGCTTTTATTGATGATACTCTGCTTACCAGGAAAAAAATAAAAAAGCTGTCCTCTTTTGCATGAGGATATTGTTTTCATGAGCTTCAACATGGGACTCCAACATCTGCGACTTCATGAAAAACACATCCAGTGTTGGAAGTAATGTATTATTAGTCGCTTGGAATCAAAGCAAGCAAGATCTTACATATTCCAAAAGCTTCATCAGAAGACTTTTATTTTTTTCTAATAGGAGATCAGAAAGTAGACAGCTTTTGATTTAACCCAAGAGAGGAGATTTTTGCAATAAACCGCATTCAGCTTTTATTGCCATTTCTTAAAAGTAAGTAATTAAGGAAAAGGGGAAAAAAAAGCAGGTCATAGCTGCAACCCATTGCAGCTGTGCAGTTAACACATTTCCCTGCAATCCTAATTGGAATGTAGATTATGGGACATTTTATTTTGGTCTCATGACCACCATTCAGAACCACCTGCATGAATGATGCAAGACAAGTTTTTCTTATCACTCAGTTACTGTGTGACATCTTACCCTTTCATTTTCTGGGGGCAGACTGGATGTTCAATGTACAGCTTTGAAACTGGTTTATAGATGCATGGATAGGTATTAACGTGCGAAATCTCTAATTGCACTCCAGATGGACTGGGGGAACTGTAGCAAGGAGCTTTTAGGATACTCATATATCAAGCAAGAGTACAAAAATGCGTAACTACTGTATGGAAATGGCCTTGCTCATGTTGGCTTTGAAAGCAGCAGAGCTGGGCTAGCTCAGTGCTACAAAGCGGACTCGTAAGAGATGTTTCTTAAATTGAAGCTTGTAGTGCATGGCCTCTCAGCAGGACCTGTTAGCCTGGCAGAATGTTTGACCCAGGTAGAAGTCCACCTCTCACTGAAATAGGGAATCATGAGTCTTCATCTTTGGCTGATAAAGAGCAAAGACAATGTCTTAACTTCTAAATCATATATTTGTTCTTAGTAGTGTTCTGTAACCATTTCTGCCTAGTCCAGCGTTGCTTTGGTTTAATGCTTTGGATGTCTTATTCTACTTCCCTTCTCTTTCTTTGGAAGGCTGTTACCATTCAAGATGGGCAGATCTTACTGACTTGCATGAGTATTTGGCTTCTGAAGTTCTGTCATAAAGATGAGAATTCTTACTTTTAGTCTGGTCTTCAGTTCAGGTGCAGTAGTCAAAATAAGCAGAGACCACTTGCAGTTCAATAAAAATGCAAAAAACTTGTTTTATATTTGCAAGAATTAGCATATGTGAACTGTCTTCATGTCCTTTCTGCTTGAAAGCAGTGAGAAATGACAGAAACAAATATAATGGTTTTACTGTTGGGAGTTTGCTTCAAAAACTGAGCAGGGAGCTTTATTAGAAACAGGAGGACAGTGATCATTTGACTGGCCACTGGCTATCTGTGTTTCATTACAGAAATTTCCACTCTATAACTTCCCCAGTTTGATTTCTACCTGTCTCCCAGCTTAAATACAAAGCTCTTTCTGCAAATACTCTCAGCTGAAGAGCTATTGCTGGAGTTATCCACCACAAACTGCTAGCAGAGGCAAGGCTACGTGTTTTGGGTGAGTGATCCTGTTCACATTTGGGAATCTGAATTTTGAATTCCAGGTGGCTGCAGACTGCCTGGTTGGTGAACATTCCTAAGGAAAGAACCCCTCTGTGAACATTAAGGTGAGGCAGTTAATGGCCCGTGATCAGAGGAAGAGAAAATCACCCCCACACATCAATTTTGCAAGATATTGATTAGTCCATCTGAGATGATCACTGCATCACAAGCATAAATGTAGTCTATCATTTAGGACAGTTCTGCTGTAAAGCTAAGGATCTGCCTTGTATTGCCCCAATCCAAGAACCACAAAGCACGCAACTTCTAGCTCTTGAGCTAATCTGGACTGAATTCAGGTAGACAGGTATTCAACCCACTCCTATATGAGCTCTTGCCTCCTTGACTTTCAGCCCCAAATTCACCTGCTGGCTTTGAGAGAAGTAGTCTGTGCACTATTTCCTCAAACAGCATCGTTTTCATCACTTTGCAGGAGAGCATCACGGAGTAGATGATTTTAATGAGAGCTATAACACAGAGGTGGGTAGGAGGCTGCACATGACTCTATTTGGTTGAGGCTGAGCTCCAGCTCACATATTAGAAAACTTGTGTGTGTGAGCTTAATATGTGAGCTACTTGTTGAGATTCTTCTTCTAGTCCATGAAGAGAACTGAGATAAAACTAAGGAAGGGAACCATATGTAAGAAAGAACTGTATTATGGAAAAACTTGTTGAGTCCTGGACCTCTCCTTCCTTACTTAATAAATCCTTGACTCCTTAGTAAGTTCTTCTTGTGCTTAGAGCTTAAAATTCACTGGAGTTTGCAAATCCTTCTCTTTCCTGCTTTCCTAACTGGCTTTAATGAAGTCCATGTCAAGAGGTTTGGCCAAGATTGAGTTTCATCATTTCTGAACACTTACTAGGTCCTACAGGAGCACTTTGTGCAGGAGCAAAATTCTGGGGTCATTAAGTTTCCCATTAGATCTCAAGGAGACAGGCTATCATTGGGGCAAATGAGACGTAGCACATGATTGCTGTGTTTTTTTTTTTTAGTATAAGATTTATTAAAGACTCTGCAACTCCAGATAAAAGTATCTCTCACTCCTGTTGCACTACAAATGAAAAGGTTAAGTTAATCCTTCTGCCCTTTCAAGCCATTGCATTGGCTGCCTCGTCTTTTGTGAATCTCTTTGTTTATAGAAAACTAACCAGATAATATACTCGAGCATTACTTTTGGTAACCAATCCAGCAAAACATCCCTAATACCTCTAGTATCTTGCACATGCCATCTATCTTCCATAGTCTACCTCTGTATCATTAAGCATCTTCCCTTCCCTTCCCTTGCCTTCCCTTGCCTTCCCTTGCCTTCCCTTGCCTTCCCTTGCCTGCCCTTCCCTTGCCTGC
>JAVCKT010077730.1:0-15042 GCA_032273925.1 Rhynchotus rufescens
TGCAATAGCATACTAACTCTAGTATTATACATGGGAATTATACAGATAAATAAAAATCAAATTAAGATCAAAGCAAACCAATTGGCCTCAATATCAGACAACAGCCCACCATCAGTTTAGTTAGGTAATACAGAAAAACAGTCTCTAAAATGATGGTTGCCTAATGGTTCTAAATCTGAGCAATATAATCTGTTTGAAACAAATTCAAAGTTTGTTCTCTAGAAATTCTATTCACATGTGATGACTAACTCCTTCTTGCCCTTGTAGCAATAAGGAGTTCAAAAAATAGGATAGAAAACCACAATTTTGACAACTCCTATTTACCAGAAGTCCTAAATGACACCCTTATGTCACTCAGGACCTTCAAATGCATGGTACAGAATATGCCTCAATGAAGACTTTGACGAGGTTTTCTGTAAGGCTGCTGAAACATATAATAACATTTCTTTTCAGAAATATCCCTGTGTGGTCTTGGCACACAAAAGCAAAAATGATAGTTGAGGATTAAAAGATCCTGAAGAGTTTCCTGCTAAATTAAAATAGGAATTAAAAATATAAACAATAGAAAGAATAGAATTCTGTTTACAAGGAGGTGGTGAAACCAGAAAATTCATCTCTCCTGTAGTTTCATTGACTTGACATACACATGTCTATGCAACGCTCTACAGATTCCTGACCTATAAATGAGTGAGCTGGTACATATGACCCCACATTAATGGCCTTGTAAGTGGCATAATTATGACAGAGTTAATTATGTCAGACTCAGCATTTCAGTGATCTATCTGTATTGCTTCTTGGAGATTCCGAATACCTTTCAGAAATTTTGTATGTTCTTTCTTAAATAAAAAGGTTATAAGCTGATACGTGAACATACATATTACAGAAAATTTTCTATAAAAAGCCTTTAAAAACAGATAACCAGAAGATCTTAACAATAAATTTCATGTGTTTATTTTTAATAGACTAGAAGTTGAATGAATGGTCTTCTCGAATACTCAATGTAAAATATGGAACTTATTTTTACCCAATGTAAAATATGGAACTTGTTTTTAAGACTAAACCTGATGGAAATAAAATTAGAAGAAGTAGACAATATCCTTTATTCTAAATAATGGTTCCTTCTGCAAATATATAAATATTCCAGTATGGTATTCACAGGGAAACTATATTTGATAGAGAATGGAAATAGGAAATAAATCATGAATATAGTAGAATTTTCCAATGTAAACTATATCTTGTCCTTGTGATTTTCAGTTAACAGTGAATTAATTCTGCTCTCATTTATGTCAGGTTTACATTCTTCTTATTTCAAGATTTAGCCCTGCAATTAGGGAGTGAGTACTTCATTTTATTAAAAAGAAACAAACAAACAAACATACAAAACAAATAAAAAACCAAAATGGAGTCTGTAAAGTATGGAGTAAAAGACCCATATATTTAGATAGTACATAATGGCTGCAGAATTTTATAATTTAAAAGTAGTTTTTTAGATTATTAATGCTAATACATCAGATTCAATGCTTCGAAAAAAAAATCAACAGCACTATGCTAAAATATCAGGACATTAAACACTCAGTTAACACCTTTTAACACAATTTTTAAAAATAAGTCTTCTTCAGGTTCCATACAAGCTGATGAAGGTTTCTTGGAAGATCACATTTTCTAAAACAGAGCCCATGTATGAATGTTTACATGTAGATTTTGGAACACTGGAGGATCAACATCAAATAACTTGGCTTCTGGTTCTCAGTCAGTGCAAGATAGAAGACAAAGATCCATGCCAAGATGTATCTAAGTGGCTAGCAAAAACTTACTAGAATGAAAAATAAAAGCAAAGCAACAGATAAAATTGGTCATCAGGTTCTTACGAGCGAACATATCAGATCCTGATAAAAGAAAGTATCTGGAGTGAGTATGTGAAGGGAATGGTAAGGGAAGATGAAACTGTTAAGAAACTGCTGGAAAACAAACAAACAAACAAACAAATCCATTATAAATCCCATCTCCATGTGGTGCATTAACAAAATAAGGAACAGATTAGCCTCACCTGACAGTAATATCACTCCTGGAAGTTGAACTAGCAAATTTGGTCTCAGCAACATGCGCTCCAATCATCACTTCCCTACAACTGAACTGCCACCTGGTGTCCTCTCCAGGCACCTCAATCAGTCAGAGTTCCCACCCAAGATTCGCACCACTCGGAAAATAACCAGAGGCAGCTACACAGCACACTACCTGCTACAGAAATCAGTTAGCACACTGTCGTTGACTAATACCACAGGTTTCTGTTCAGGGAAATGTAAAATGCAGATGATAAAAACTGAGATGAGTGACTGAAAAACTTGTGGGCTGTGCCACCATTCAGAGGCTGGAGATCTGCACAGAGAGGAACATCATGAAGTTCAGCAAAGACAAGTGCACAGTCCTGCACCCAGGCAGGAATAACACACATACACTCCACTCAGTCCTGGTGAGTCCCATATGGAGTGCTGGGTCCAGTGCTAAGCTCCCTTGTACAAAAGAGACATGTTGCTACTGGAGAGAGTCCAGTAAAGGGCCACAGAGATGATTAAGGCACTTGAACATCTCTCATACAAGGAAGACTGAGGGAGCTAGGCCTGTCTGACCTGGAAAAGAGAAGGATCGGGCAGGTTGGATCTTATCAATCCATACAGTATTTGAAAGGAGGGTGTAGAGAACATAAGGGTGTAGAGAACATAAGGGTGTAGAGAACTGAGACTTTTCTCAGAGACTCTTCTGACTGACTCTTCTCAGAGTCTCAGTGGTTTGGAATTTTTTTTTTGGCATGGGTCTTTTTTTTTTTTTTTTTTTAAATAACACTCTGGGAGTTACAGAGCAGTGGAATAGGTTGTCCAGAGAGCTCATACAGACTCTACTGTTGGAGATATTCAAAATGTGCCTGAGCAACCTGCTGTAGTTGATCCTACTTTGAACAGAATGGATAATCTCCAAAGTTCACTGAAAACTTCAGCTGGGATGTGAGTCTGTAAAAATTACATAATGACATTCTTTCCATTGAACACTACAATTCCAGATGTGCTACCATCCTTGCCAATTTATCAGCATCTCTTAGTCTATCATCATCCATCATAAAAAACAGTTGCTAATGTTTTACCAGAGCCGTGAGAGAGGAAGCAGAAAAATAACATTAAAATATCCTATTTAAAATGAATGTTTTTGAATGGAAAGAAAATTCCCTTTGTGAAAGACTAAGAATTGGAGTATTAAAACTGGCATTTTATCGAATCAAGAATTTAGGGCTAACAGAAGCTTGAGATGACATATGAAAGGCGTATTCCTCATTCCTGCACACTTATTACTTTGAAAAGGGGGTGATACAAAACCATAGTTTGTAAGTACTATGACTGAGTGCTCAATGCAAGGAAAAGCTGGAAAAGCTGTCACTTACAATATCCATTCTCACAAGAAATAAATCATCTTTGTTTTTCAAACGTGGAAACGTTTCTAGACTAATAAAATTCAGAGCTGCTTAGATAGTGAGAAAAGTGGGATTCATTCAAGTGTAATGTCATTTAGACACCTCCTCCTGTGCTGAGCAGTTTCACTGGTTATTGCACAGTGGCACGTCAGAAGAACCCAATCAAAGTAATTGTCTGAAAGTGTAAGGTTAACTGCAAGGCAGAAAAAACAGCTGGTAATAAAGCCCCCTCCTTCTCCTCAGAGATAATTATTCTGTTTGACTGAACTAGGATGACTTGATCCTCCAAAACATAAAGATCAATATAAGAGTAGATACTGTTCATTATAGACATTGTTCATCTGATATGCCTGGTTCATAAATTAAATTGCAACTGGGATAAAAAAAAAAGAGCAGTGAATCAAACAGTAGACTGTGTCCATCTGAATATGTTAGTTGGATAGAGCTAAGAATCGCATCTAGTGTCAGCAGACCTTTAAAAATATATCCATATTTATTTCTGAAAACAATCAACTGTTTGGATGACAGCTATGTCAAAGTGCTGAATACATTTACTGGCAATGTCTTGGTATTTTGCTTCATGCAGCCTCATGTTCTTAGACCACATCTTCGTAGAGGATGAAATTTTGGTAGGATTTAGTTGGAGATTAGATACCCACGTTAGAGATCTAAATATAGATATGTGAGTTAAGTTCCTAAACTCTCTCTGTATTCAGTGGATATCCAGGATAAGATTCATTCTAAATGGAGAATCGAATGACATTTAAGATGTCTCATGTATTTGAAGAATCTTTGGAGACCAACTGAAAAAAGAATTATATCCTTCTTTGCTAAAAAGAACTAGACACAATGCCACTTCAGACATAGAATCCTTAAAGTTGGAAGGGACATTTAGAGATCATTTAGTCCAAGCACTCTGCACACAAAGGGTCACCTAGAGTATGTGGTACAGGACTGTGTCCAAGTGAGTTTTGAAGATCTCCAGAGGAGAGTCCACAACCTCTCTGGGCAGCCTGTTCCAGTGCTTTGTCACTCTGTCAAGAATTTTTCCTTAAATTCCTGTGTAACTTTTGTGGTCCTTTCCATTTGTGGTCCTTTCCTCTTGTCCTATTGTTGGTTGCCACTGAAAAGAGGTTGGCCCCCTCCTCCTCACTGCCTCCCTTGAGGTATTTATACACACTGATCAGGTTCCCCCTCAGCCTCCTCTTCTTCAGGCTGAACAGGCCCAGCTCCCTCAGCCTTTCCTCACAGGGCAGATGTTCCAGTCCCCTCATCATCCTTGTAGCTACGAGGATGGTAGGCTGCATCCTGCTAGGAAAAAAAGATGGAAAAGATGGAAAAAACACATTTTTTCCATCACCATTCCTTAGTGATGAAGCAGTCAGGTGTTTTGGAACAGTAGTGCAAACTCTACCTCACAGAATCACTCTGCAGCCACTCAGAGTCATCTTGTATTTGAGGCAGGTGGATGTAAAATGTCAGTACGGGAAAAAGAGGTCCCTGAACTGTGTCAAGTGACAATCTTGACAAGCAAGACACAGGCTGTCTCAGTAGCAGGTGTCCTCCACCAGATTAGCCATTAGGAAGAGGCAAGGAGCATGTGGGCTTAGTTGTCCATTGAGGAAGCAGGAATGCATAAAATGTGCAACAAGGCAGCTGCAGCACCAAGGGTGCTACAGACAAAACGCTCCTTGACTGTGAAGTTTTTATAAAAAGCTTCATAGGGGATCAGAGGGCTGGAAACGAGCACATATGATCTCTTCCAATGGGTCAACAGATATTGAGACTTCAAAGAAGATGCTGGCTCTATACTGGTGGGAGAGGCATATGCCTCCTCTACATGAGCTGGTGTGTAGCACACACTTGTTAATGTTAGCAGTGGAGTCAAGACTGTCACCAATTAAATATGTGTGTGATCAGAAAATGAATAGATAATGCATTAGCAGTCATATGAGAATGTTGCAGACATTACTCCACTTTTGGGGCAATGAAAGTTTTTGTTTTGACACAAAATGCTATCAGGTGACAGGGTGTCATTATCCCACAGTTTGTTATCTCGTTACTCTTCATTTGAGCAGACGTCAGAGTCCTTCTGGGCTGCCATCTGGCTATTTCTGATCTACAATATTTGGTTCACTGTTTGCCCCATGTGAAATGAATATTGCTAGGATTAAATCAGGGTCATCAAGATCTTCCAATAATTACCATAAATAAATGATTATTATATCACATTAGCAAGGCAAAAATAGTTGTCTTATATCTATCTTCCAAAAGTACATAATATAAAACACATACAAAAATGCAAGTATTTCAACATGGGGAAGAAGCTCCACAGTCCAAAATGCTCTGCTATTCAAACTACTTCCCTGTTATTCAGTTCATATTTTCCATGGCTTAATTTCATTCTGAGATTTCTAATTATACTCACAATGACCTACTTAAGCCAATTGGACTAACTGCCTGCTTACGGACAGCTGTGCAGTCTAGCTATTTTCATCTGTTATATCTACTAACTGGAAGGATTTGCAATATACAGGTTACATATGCACCTTTAGCTAGAGAACAAAGAGTAATGCTTTCCACTACATTTGCAACTTGTTGCTATCATATTCTCAGTAGTAACAGCACAAGATTTCTGATTTCTGGTTCATGTTCTAGCTCTTAAACAAGAGTCTTTATCCTCACTTTTCCCTTCATACTTCTTCAATTAACTTTCAACTCATGCACACCTCTTCTTCTCCTCCTTCTGTTCCAAAATAAATATTTTTTCCAATAATAAATAAATAAATTAGGGATCAGGGGGAGGCATGGAGGAAATCAAGCAGTCATCTTGAGAAGACTGTTAACGGCCTATCTGCCAAACTTCAGTTGAAAAGGCAGAAGTGAGAAATCAAACTGGCTAGTGACCAACTCTATTTTAGCAAATAAGTCCAGTTTGATTTGATGAGAGCAGCTGAGCTACTGCTAAAATAATTAAACACTGCAACATTGCTTTTTACTGTGCAAAGCAAACATGATCAAGAACAAACACCAAAGAGGAAGCAGGTGTACCTGTGCTTTCCGGAACAAGAGCTCTGCTTTCTAGGCTGTATTAAGAAAATCACTTACTAGGGCAGATCCATGTGTGACAGAACCAAGACATAAAAATGTCATTAGTTTGTTCACTGATATCTGCTTTGTGTTCTTGCAAGCAGCTGGAAGCAAACTACCTTCAGGGGGTCATGAAAACATGATAACCTATTACAGCTTAAGAAGTGTAATTTTTTTTTCTTCTGTGAGGACTAGGAGAAGAGATATTTTAAGACTACATCTTCCTCAGCAAGCAGCACCATAGAATAGGAGTAGACCTCTACAATGAAACAAAATATCCTAAGTTGCTGAGAAATCAGTATTTTAGAGGTTTTAGCACAGGCATGCTCTATTCTGGTCCTGGGATTCTTGGCCTGGTACAGCTGGAATATGTTAGATGTACTCCCAGAAGAGTATGTTTTACTGTAGTGTCCTCTAGAATGGATCACACGTTCCCAAGCTGCTCTGCAAGGTGCATCTAAGCATGGTGGGAAGTGGAGATTCACTTTGAGGGTACTCTCCTCATGTGAAACAACACTTTAAAAAAGACGGAGCTCCAATAACTATTATTTCCAAAGCTGAAACTCTAGCACTGATCTGAATTTATCTGATCTTGAGTTATCAAAGAAATTTCCACTTGGCTACTAGGTATTTAGTAGTTCTGCAGTTATTTCCATGGATTCTGGGTAGAATTACAAAGAATTAGCACTGCTTTTAGAAACCCCTGATGAGATCCAGGGAAAGATTCAGTTACCTATATTACAAAATGATCTTGCAGTGTGTGAATACATTCATTACTCTGTGTGTGGAAAATACTTCAGGATAAGGTTTTGAATTCATGGCCAAGAAGAGGGCATGCCACTTTGTGGAAAGACAGGTATCTTTCAACATATCTAGAGGAAATTACTCATTTTCAAGTAAGATTCAAAAAGAAAATTTCTTTTGAAGAACTGAAGGTAAAACTTTATAACCTGCTTTGTTTTAGGTCTCTTTTGTTTGTTTTGTTCTCTTTCTTTCTTTCTTTCTTTCTTTCTTTCTTTCTTTCTTTCTTTCTTTCACACCAAAGAGCAGGTATAAAACACTTTCAAACAAGCATGAGATTTGATTCCTCCTTTTCCTAAAATGGCTCAATTTGAGAGCACTCGGACAAGACACGGAGGAACCATACTGCGATATCCTTTAAACTCATGTCTCTTTTTTGCAATGCTATTCCGAAGGATCATATTTTTCAGTGTTTCTTCTAGACTGAGCCACTGAAGAGATTCAAAATTACCCAGACTAGAGAGAAAGGACAAAAGCATGATTCTGTAGATTACTACTTATGGCATTCAGCTGGAAGAGCATTGGTTCTGTCTCAGGATCTGTTAGGTCAGTATATAAAATAAAACAGAAACCTTCCTGTAAGAAGAGAATTTCAAGGCATGCCTTTTACCACTCACAGTGTTAGAATTCCAGAAACATTTTAATCTGGACATGTCCATACTTATCATCTACAAACAGAGAAAATAAACTGATAAATAGTATGTTTTTAGTCCTATAAACTCTTCCATTAGAGCTAGGTATAACAAAGTCTTTCTGTGATAGCTTGTATTCTTCATTCATCAGCTTGTATTCTTCCTGTATTCATCAAAAAGAATCTGGATTTGCGCTTGTTGTATTGTACAAATTGAGTAAACCAATGTTAATCAAAGAAAAATCATTCTATTTTGGATGGCAGTAGAGTTTTTTGAATTCTAGTTGTTAATTTCTATCCAGGATTTGTACTGACCTCCAGAACAATTAAAGACAGACTTATCTATTACTAGCTAACTTTCTCTTCTTTATTGAAAACAAACTTCTACACTATTTTTAAAATGTTGTTAAACCGTGATATAAAACAGACCAGCATAGGCAGTTATGTATTATGCAAATACACTGGCCTTTACAATTGTTTTTTTGAAATTCTTCAAATCAAACTTGGTAGTAAAACATTTCTTCAAATGGTAAAGCAAAAGAAAACAATTTATGCTCAAAATATCTCCAGAGAAGTTTATTAAGACCAATAATTGATGGCTATTTCCAATCACTTATATTAATTTGCAAGTGATAACCACCCTATCATATAGAAAACCAAAAAAGTTGATCATCCCGAAAACCATAAAAGTTGCTGAATTAATTACCACGTGGCCTTTTAAATGCAGAAGTAAATCCTCTTAGTTATTATCACTACTCTTAGTTTGAAAAAAGTGGCCTTATATGTTCTTTTCCTTAAGATAATGTTCTCCACATACCACCTACAAGTGCCTAAATGGAGCTGCATTGTATTGTGATACTATTCCTGATTATTACCAAAAGAACTCTAAAAATAGCTCCTCACATGAAACCATGTTCTTTGAATGTTTGCTTCAGTAGACATAGATGTATTCTATTACAAGGATCAAATGGATTAAGCATATCCTCAGCATGGCTGAAAATACAGTCCTCTGAAATCACATTCAAATGATTAAAATATTCTACTTCCATAGTCTGTAAAACGCAGTTAGAAGATAACTGCAAAGATGTCAAGCAGCATATTACCAAGAAAAAAGTATGGAAGACTTTTCCTGATGCTTAAATAACCTTTAAAGTGGGCACAGTTACTTCTTAAAAAAAATAGCTAGAAATTACCAGAATAATAAAACTCCAAGATCTATTTCATCAAACTTTTAATATAGAAGGGAAGAGGATGCTTCCTTGGATCAGGATAACGCAACAAAAATAATTAAGACTCCTGTAAGACCATTACCCTCCATCTCAAAAAATAGATTATTTGCCAAGTGCAAAATTCTATATTTTTCTTAGCCAATTGGTAGATATTTTTAACTCCTCCATCCTGAGTTTATAACTGAAGAAGAAACTCCGCAATTTAAGCTGTTCTGAAAGCTTCTAGCTGGCAAATAAAAAGTACTCTTTTAAAAAATATAGTTTGTGTTAATGTAATACCTAGAAGCTAACAGCTGAAATGCAAAGCTATTAGGCTTATTATTGCAAAAGATACTCTGCACTGCTATTGATGATATATGAAATAGGAAACAGTGCCCCAAATGCCTAGTATCACATACTATGCCAAAATCATATTTAGCATTATTTTGCAAAAATAATTATTATATTGCAAAAAATGCAAAAACTGCATTTTTTCTGTACTTTTTTAACTCCGAGTATATTCAGAGCAGAGCAGTTTAAAATATTTCACCTTAAGCAAGAAGATGGAGGCAAGGGAAAACATGCAATCATGAAAGGATGTCAATGAAATGACTATCAGTTTTAAGGAGAGTTGCCTAAGGAACATATTGGAGTGATGAATCCCAGCCTCTGGCAGCTGCACAAAGTGACCACAGAACAGGGCAATAGTGCAAGTTTCCGTGTGTTGTCCTGATAGCGAGTCTTCAGTCTCATTGAGACAAACAGACAGTTTCATCTTTGCCCAAAACTGAAATCATTTCTAACTGCCATGAAAACTGTTGTGGAGGGATTCCTCCCACCTAAGTTTAGTTGCCTAAATGTAGTTGTCTAAGCTAGTCCTAGTCAAGTTTATTTATGAAACTAAGCAGAGTCCTAGTAAGCGCAGAGAAACAGGCCACTCCTGAGGGATATTCCTTATCCATACCTTAGATACTTTTTTTGGAATTATATGAATTCCTTCTGGAAATCTCAGTGGCTACAAAATAAGGCTAAAGCTGAACTGCGTACATTTAGAAAGCCTAAGTGAAGTAGAATGTTCTCTACTTTGTTATCAAAAAGATGGTTTAACCCACACAAACTCTGTCTATGTGGGACATAAAAAAAAAGTGATGAATCGCAGTACAAGAAGCTTTATTAATATGTTAAAATGTGGTTTAGATAGAGGATTATTTACATCTATAGTATGTAGTTTTATAGATCTAGAGTTGATTATCTCTCTGGAATTGACATTGTTATCTACAACAACTTCAACAGTTACATATATAAAAAGATTTTTGTGACATGGCTAATATTAATTTACAAACTATTTTCAGCTTAAACTTTAACATAAAATGGCATCCAGATTCATTCAGGTATAAAATTTTTGCATTTTTTTACCTGTTTTGGAAGGTTATACCACAGTAATTTTGAAAACTTGGATTTTCACTTCTTATGAACTAAATATGAAACAAATTTGACCTGAAAACCTGTAACCCCTTATCTGACCTTGCCTACAAGGTCTCTGTTCATTTGAAAATTGCTGCTTCTCCAGTGTTTAGAGTCAAAACTGTCTGTGTTTAGACAAGCTATCTTATAAGGAACAATTAATTGCTATGGAAGGGGAATGAGGACCATTTGAAAAATATACTTAGATGAACATAATGTCCCTGGAACAGCATGTGACTTTTAAAATTATTGAGTCATCAATTGAAGCAGTTTAACTAAATGACAACCTTGGACATATTGGAGAACTTGGTTCTAAAACTGTATGCTCCTTGGATTTTAATTCTTTCATTCATGCCACTGCGTGAAGGTCAGATGTTGATCTTTCGGTTTGTTAAGGACCATGGAATGTTTTGGTTCTCAGCTGAGAATATTCTTCCCAAGTGGCTGCAGGGCTCATTCCTGGGCCTAAATCGAGACTCAAAACATTCCATGACCCTTTGCCTTATAAACTGAAACATCAACATCTGCCCATATACCGTGGCTCCGGAGAGAAGACTCGGAAGCTGAGATGTCATCAGAAGTATTATTTTATATTATATAGAAAGAACACTTCTTAAGGTAAGAGAATGATTTTAAAAAAATATTTGGAGTTAAAAGTAGACCTTTGTTACTTAAGATTTTTAATGGATATAATTTTGAAAGAGTAAATTTCAGATCTCATCTTCTGCAAGGTTTATGTTTTATCTTTGTAAAAAATGTAACCATATGAGTACGTAGTAGGAAGGATTATCAGAGTATGTGCCATAACGGAATATGCATTGAACCTTTTAAAATTTCATGGATTGAAACTTTAATTTGTTATCTTCATTTTCCCTCCTTTCTACCGAATTTCTCCAGGACCTTGTCTTACTAGAGAAATAAGTTGTTTCTATGAATGAATACTTTAATATCATTTCTACCCAGTTTTAATGTTGAAATTCATCATTAGGATTTGTCCTTCAGATGGTTGGTTGTGTACTGACGTATTCTATTTTTGGATCTGATCCTTCAGTACTCAGCCTTTTCATTCCCACACAAGTCTTAAAGAGCACCAAAAACCACGTGGAAGATGACAAAAATAAATAAATAAATAAATAAGGAACAGTTATGTCCTCAAAACTTGTACACAAAGTTCAGCCACCATGTAATGAAACCTCATCATCCCTGACATTCCACTTTTTCTTCTTTGTACTTCCATATAAATGTTCTTGTTAACCAGACAACACATGCACCTTGACAGTAAGTTTAAAAAAGAATTCCTTGCATAATCCACTGAAAACTACCTGTTTGATTTTAATCACAGAAAGCTCTTCACAAAGACACGTCGCTTTGACATGAGAATCAACAACTTCTTTTAAATCACAGTGGAACAATACTGTTTTGCTAATGAACTTGTACTCAATCACTAGTTCAAATTAAAATATATTCAGTAATGTACTGGGATCAGGCAATATTCATGATGAGTCTGAACTGAAACAAAGGAAATAATGAGGTTATGCTGGAAGCTGCAATTCATTCAGGTCTGTGAGGAGTAAGAGAACAATCCAGGAGACCTTTAAAGAAGAGAGCAGGTTATCCAGTACAACAGACCAAGAAGGTCAGACACAAACAACTGGGCTAACCACCTGCAAAACAGCGACAGAAAAAGGTGTGATACATGGAAGACTGGAGAAAGAAGATCTTCAGTATCATGCAAGAAGACAATTTAGGAGGACAGTCCCAAAACTATCACTATTTTCCATTAAAAAACTGCATTCTGGAGGGATGTAACCCTAGCTGAGACTGGAATGTGGAATTTGTCTCACATTGCAGGTAACTCTTCATCCAAAGCAATTCCAATTCCTCCCTCAGTGACATAATTCATGCCAACAAAAACACTCATGTGTTGCCATAGCATTTTTGCAAGTACGGCTGTGTTTCTGCTCGATATAGCCTTTTTCATCCAGCTCAGTGACATAAATATGAGAGCAAAATGCGTTAACAGTCATCTCTCCAAATTTAAGACATCTCTGAAATGACTGAAGACTTATCTATGCCTCTATCCACTTTTAATAATTAAATCCTTTTGTCTTTCTTTGTGGATCATGTCAAAATTCAAACTTCTCACCCGTATGAGTTAAAGAGAGAAAGACTCTGCATTTAACAAACTTCTTCTAAAATGTATTTTTTTTTAATCGGATGAGTGACATTTACTTGCTGAGACGATATACTATGTCCTCTCAAAATGAACGTTACTGAATGCAATCCTGAAAAAGGGATTTTAAATTAAAAAGTCATACTGGCTTTTATCGGCAAACTTTACTTATTAAATGAAATCTGGAACAAAACTAAAGTAACAGTATGATTGCTAAGTGTCTTTATAAATAGCTGTAATATAAAACAGAACACCAAGTATGATATTTTTACATACAGTTCTTTTTGTACAGTGTTTGGCGCAATTCTTATATTAGAAAAAAGACAAATTAATTTTTGCCTCCAATTAATGATTGTGAAATTTTGTTTCACCAAGTGGGAATTAACTGGTATTTCTTCTTTTTCTTTTAAATAAAATGTGGATGGTTTTGATTCAGAAAGTGGTATGAAGGGAGAACATAGTATGGTCGGAAATAAGTGCCTTTTCAGCTCTAACTTAGCCTCAAGTCAGACATGGGAAAGGATCAGCAAAGTCCTTTTTAAGCCCAATTAAAAGTGAATCCTCTTCTACAGCATTTTTTCATAGTGAAAGACAACTCTACTTGATCAATGCTGCGTGTTAGCAAGTGTAAATCGGATAATAGTACTCGCACATTTTCTGACCTCAGTAATTTCTAAGCATGAGCTCTGGCCATGTTTATTTCAAATTCAGATTTGACATCAGTAACTTTACAAGTACTTGAAATATTTCATCATCTTCCACAGAAATGGTTTTGTACCTTTTTTTCTTGCTAGAAAAGAAACTTCTGACAAAAAGTTTTTAGCAAATACTTCTGTGCTTATGTATATTGAATTTAGCTTATATACCTTTCAAACTATACCAGATATTTCAATTTAAAGAAAAACTAAAGGGATTTCACTAGTAGCGACTACTTCTAGCTCAGGTAAGTTTGTTTATGTTTTTAAAAAGTAGTGCTATGGTGCTATATCTTTTTCACAGAATAAACAGAAGTTGAGAAAGATACTGACTTTTGAGAAGAAAACACCTGAACATTCAAGAGTGTGAAAATACATGTTTAAAGTTCCAGTAACTATTTCAGCTTTGCTGCTTTCCTTTGTATGGAAATGCCAAACGCCAGGACATGGTTACACGGCTCTTCCCTGTGTTCATCCAATGCCCATGGAGTGGTTTTCCATGTCATGTGGCCAGCACGTGAACATATAGCTTCTTCCCTCCTCTGTATTTTGATCAGAGCTCTTGGATTTGCTTGCTGCCAGTCTATTAAAAATACATCCCTAGCCAGAACTGGCAAAAAGAACAGTGAGGTTATGTGTATAACTCCAGCTTGTGGCACCATGTCACAAGATTTGCCAACAGATAAAACCCTGCTTCCTGGCTTTATTGTATTTCTTCCTCTCCTCCTTCTTCATTGTATGTATGTTATTGAGAGACAAAAGCTACATTTTCATTAGATCTTTTGCTCTTCATTTTCTAGTATAACCACTTGTTTCACCTGGGTGTAGCTCCGAGTAGGGAGTATTATTGCAGACAGAACTCCATGCATGATTATTTTGACTCTGCAGAGGGTTTCCCTCCAGAGGAAGAGGGTATAACAGTTAAATGATGTTAGTTGATTTTTGCTTTCTTTCCAAAGGCAGAAACAACCCAAGGAAATTTCAGGAAAATAATGCTAATGCAAATAAACTCTCTGTGTAGTTACTTTTGTCTCTCCTTTGCTCTCTCAGTAGAGAAAATCTTCAACTTAGAGCCACAGAGCCCTTGGCACTGCACTTATGAAATATATGCTAATATAGGTGAATGTGCATCCACTTTATCCCTCATTACTCTGTGTATCTGTTTTCTATTACTTAGCATAAAGTAATTTTGTAGAAAAAATGTAATAACATGTAAAATCCATGCCAGAGGTGGTAGCTACATCCCCTCTGCCAGAAAGGCTGCTTGAAATGCACAGGATTTGTAATAGTCTGCACAAGTATTATCTGAGCCTTATTTTCTCTGCAGGCTTCCATACTAACAATGATTTATGTCAATAATTCATAACTCAAAATATATTGATTTTTTGTCATTAATGTATCAATATTCCAAACAGCTAATGAACATGCTAATCAGCTTTTGCAATTTACAGACCATTGAACAATGTGCTGCCAAGAAGCAGGATCAAATCTGCAAGCTTTAGATGCTGACAAGGTCTGTT
>JAVCKT010077741.1:0-15040 GCA_032273925.1 Rhynchotus rufescens
TTTTGTCCAGTAACCTCTTGTCTTTAGCAAACTCCCCAGTGATCTGGCCTGCTGCCTCTGTCAGACGAAAGACACTGTTGAAACCCTGTGCAAGACCATCAAGTTGCGCTGTGAGAATTTGTGCTCCGCCAACGCTCCCGAGTGTGGTAGGTTTGCTCCCCATGGAAGACACTGTCAATGTAGCTTCCTGAAATTTCCTCTAGCTGCAGGAGAGGAGGGATCTTGCGAGGGTTACCAGACAAAGTTGGCAGCCCCTGTGGTGTCAGTGCAGGCTGGTGGCTCCCATCCACCGGGCAGACTCAGCACTGATCATTTGACTAGGTACAAAAACTTCATCCGGGTGAGACCTGTAAATCGGCCCTAAGGCCAGCACAGACAGCTCAGCTGAGACCCGGGAGGCCTCTGAGCCACAGGCTTCGGCCACATGACTTGGAAAAAATGAGGGTTGAAAAGTTACTAGCGATTACACTTATCTTTGGCGTCAAAAAGTATCTTGAGAAGAAATAGAGAGCTGAGCTAAACAAACACAGGAGTTTCCAATGCACACAGCACATCTAGCCAAGGAAATCATGTGCGCCCAGTCCCATTCCCAGGCACTGGAAGGCAACATCTGCTCATATACCCTTCAAATTTTCCTCGATATCTTTCTGACTTGTTCCAGTGGCACCATTCCCTGCCACACACCGTACCCCACTCAGCAGTGCCCCAAAGGCATGCACATGGCAGAAGGGTCCTCTAATGCTCCTGTCATTCATTAGTCTAGTGAGTCTGACTTCATTGCAAGTCAAGCAAAAACGTGTTCCTGGAGCTATTTGCAGCCAGATCATCAAAGATGTGTCTGATTTCCTATCATTTTAAGAGCAGAAAAAGCCTGAATACCTTTGTAATCTGTAAATATTCTTGAATGTGTCATCCTGCATCTGACACCAGCCTATCTGCAAAGCAGGATTAGAGATAAGGCTGTGTTTGCAGCCTTGGTGTAGAACTCCTGAATACTACTTATTCCAACTGCAGCCTCAGCATATTCCCTTCACATACTAGGGCAAGAGCTCTCCGAGGCTGTTTGCCTCGCTCTGGGTCAAATGTCCACTTTTTTCCACTTCCTCTAGGCCTGGGTGAGGGGACCTCCATTCATCAGCAGAGATTCAGCACTTTTTTTATCAGGTGCTCACTCCACCACTGCCTTTGGGAGCTGGGCAACAACACAGAGGCTTTTTAATGCGAAATATCTCAGGTTTTATTAACTGCAGGGAGAAGAGTTAGTTGGGACAACTGAGCAGGGACAAACATTTTGTCTTCAGGTATTTCGCTTTCCAGGCTCACTCCCAGTTTTAAGCTTTCTGGCATTATTTTAGCAGCTCAACACTGACTCGTGTTAAGCTGTGGAAAGTTCTCCCACAGAAAAGCCCTGCCCCCAGGATGTTTCACACTGATTTGAACAGAGCCCTGGGAGAGACCAGAAAAAAATAATGCCTCTCTTCTGCCCCAGAGAGGTAATCTCCTTGATTTAAGAGACTTTCCCCCTCTGTAAGGCAGCCACCATTTGGTTTCACACACTCCCCTGTCTAAGAGGTGAGCGCCCGCTGGTTGGGATAATCCTCTGACCCTGCACTTTGGCAGACAGTTTCTGGTGCCGTGGGTGTCGCTGATCCGCTTTCGTGGTGTTTAACAGCTCACACAGGTTCTCTAGCAAAGATGCGAGCAGAGATAAAGAAAGTGTTGAAGTCCAGAAAGCCAAACAGCACCGTGCTGTTAAACCTCAAGCCCAAGGAGCCCTTTCTTGGAGGCCAGGAAACGATGACACTTTCAGTGGCCCTGAACGTGACAAGCTCTGATGCTGATCTCAGCAAGACGCTTGATGCCATGTCCAGAAGTAATTCCCTTTTCCCTCAGGACTTGCTTCAGCAGGGAGGTAAGAGCAACAAGGAGTTGATGCTGATGCTCCATGGCATTCAGCACATGGACTGGAGCAGCAAAAGCGATATAAAGAAACTCTATTTCCTGGCAAAAGTGCTGGAGGCCGAGCTTGAGAAGAAGATGCCCAAGGCTAAGAACCTCACGGGCGCGCAGGGCGTCCTCTCTGCCCCCCTGCTGCTGGCGATGCAGAGGCGCGAGGTGCGCGGGGCGCCGGCGGAGCGGCGGGACGGGCCCGCCAGAGCCGCGGGCGGGACGCGGGCGGCGTGGGACACAGGCCTGCAGCGCCTCCCGCTTCACCCCGGGGAGGCAGCTGGGAGGCTAAGCCCTGCTGACGCATTCTTCAGCCACCACAACGTATCCCTGCTTTCTTCAAAGCGTCCTCTTCTGTACTCGCCAGCAGAGGCCTCTCCTTTGTCCAGGTCTGTTAAGAGTCAAAATTACCCTGGTGCTATGGAACAGGCCAAAAGTCCTCAGGAGCTGGAGGCCGTAGAGGATGCCAAGGAAGCACCACCTCCGAGCCACAGCTACGTGTGGACCTACAAAATGAAGGGTCAGCAAGAGAGCCTGTGCGAGCGAAGGGATGAGCTTTTCTACAGGCCGGACCACGAAGAGAACGCAGAGGAAGCGTCCACGCCAACCCCGAGTAAACCCGAGCAGGGACTAACCCCCGCGGGACAGTTTTTCTATAACCTGTTGGTTAGCAGCAAGCACCCTGCTGAAACGAGGACACTAGAGAACAAGCCCAAAGACAAGACATCCCCCCCCGGTGGGCGCTCACTGGGCCCCCGGCCCGCTGACGGGCCCCGTTGGAAGCGGCCGAAGGAAGAAGGGGCTCCCTTCCGCAGCAAGGCGAGCGGCGCGCGCGGCCCCGCGGCCGCCTCGCCGCGAGGAGACCTCTTCGAGACCAAGCTGAGGCAGCGGCTGCGCGCGCTCGTGCCGGACGAGGCCGTGCGGGCGTTCGTGGGGCGCGCGGCCCGCGCCCTGCGCGCCGACTGCGGCCTCCGCGCGGCCCAGCCCGCCTGCGCCAAGATGGTCTCCAAGCTGGGGCTGCTCATGTTGGTGCTCAGCGAGCGGCGCGACGGCCGCGGGGCTTCTGCCCTCGCCGGCCGCTGCTTGCCGCAGGGGGACGTTCCCAACGGCACGGCGCGGCTCCGGGCAGCAGGCGGGAAGCTCGCAGGGAAGGTAGGAGGAACGCGGGGTGCTGCTGGAGACGGTCATTCTGGACCAGGGGGGCACGGCACAGATAAGCGTCTCTCCCTTGCTCAATTTCCCTTCTTCTCATCCAGAAGAAATCAGCATTTGCCCACGGCAACGGGCTCCTGATAGCAGTATCGGTGTCTCTCTCCATCATCCTCTTCCTCATGCTGATTTGCCTGATCGAGGTAAGCGGACGCTGCCTTGGCAGGCAGCTGGAGCGCGCAGCGCTGCCTCCCTGGGCAGTCTGTGGCACCCAGAGTGTCCCCGTGCATGTTGGCGGGCCCGCTAGGTAGCTCATGAGGTTGCTTCCCGACCTCTGAAGGTTGGTAAAAACCAGCACAGAGCTCAGCAGAGCCCAGGCTGGTCCCTGCACCCGTCCGGGCTGCCTGGGGCTCCGCTCAGCACAGGCAGCGCTCTCCTCCCGGCCTCCCAGCTGCTTCCAGGGTCCTTGTCCCCACAGCCTGGGTTTCGTGCTGCAGCCCTTGCTGGGCCTCCCCCTGCACCTCCTCTGCAGGTGCCCTGCTCTCCTGCCTCCATAGCCGTGCAGCAGTTCCCCCACACTTGCTAAAAGGGAGCTTTTTGTGGCAAAATGAGAGTGCCGGAAGGCTTCTCGGGCAGCCTAGCAGCTGGGGGGCTGCGGGGAAGCCCTCCTAAGAACGATGCCGCCCCGGCAGCAACGCGACGCTCCGTGCCGTGGAGCGCTCCTCCCCTCGCCCAAAGTTCCCGTTTCTTTATAACCGGCCCCCGTGTCCGGGATCAGCTTGAAAACGGAGGGCAGTGGCCAGCCAAGCACTGCCCGGATAGGAGAGGCGGACATAAACATTTCGGAGATTAGGAGCTCAGGTCATTTCAAGGCAGGGAATGCCGGGAGTTGAGGAGGGAGGATGGGCTCGTTCTGAAAGATTTTTGCTTCTGGCACAGGCTGTCACATGTATATAACACACTTGGGTTAAGGAACAACCTTTTGGCCTCCTCTGTTCTTTTTTTTTTTCTGCAGCATATGAGGAGAAAATCCTGATGTAACAAGGCTCGCTCTCTCTCCTTGACCAGGTTTGCTCCCAAAAATCTGCAGCTGCTTCCCAACCCCAGGGCACCGGTAAATCACGCCTGAGACGGTAATTACAGCCACTGCGGGGCCAGGCTTTGCTCTGCACAGCACCTCATCGTGGAGCGCCGCGGGCTGCAGGGGAGGCACTAGGCACCAGAGTGAATATATTTGTGTAAACAGACCCAAAAAAGGGATCCAGAGCGTGAGTGAGCAGCACTGCGATAAGCAAGTGCCCTCACTTCTTGATGGGAAGTTCGTCCTCATTAGGGGCTGATGAAACTGCCCCAAGCGGCTGGAGGTTTCTGCCCCCGACAGCCGCTGCGGATGTTCCCGGCCAAGCATCCTCACCCCCTAAATCCAGATGTTTCCCAGCTGTGGATACTGGCAGCCTGGCCCTAAAGCCTGTGCTGCCCTGGGCAGGGGGACACCAGCAAGGCCACATGTGGGTGGCCTGCTCAGCACTGACTGCACCACCACTCTTCCATTGGCTCACTCTCTCCTTAAGGTTCTTCCAAAAATTCCTGCCGGAGAGACGGAGCAAGAAGGGCCCTGCCGCTGCGAAGCAGGTAAAGGCGTCAGGAACGGGGGCCGCTGGCGCTCGCGGCCCGCCACGCCGCCCTGCCGCCGCTCCGCAGGGCTCTCCCGGCTCCGATCCCAACGGGAGCAAACCGCCCTGGCTCCGCGACGTGTACCAGCCGCTGGACTCGCAGCGGAAGAGATCCCTGGCTCAGAAGCTCTTAGACGAGGAGTCCTCGGACGAGGAGGAGATTTTCAACAAGGCCGAGATGAAGTAGGTGGCGAGGGGAGGGCGCCCGCGCTGCGCGTCGCTGCTGCTCAGCCGGGGCCCCTGAGCGGCTGGGGGTGTCCCCTGATGTCCCCTGCAGCCCCCGGCCGCTCTCCTCTCCTCTTCCCACAGGAGGCTGGAGGAGCAGCTGGAGCGGGAGCGGCAGTGAGGCCCTGCTGCGCCCCGGGGCTCTGCGTCGCTGTGCGAGACGCCGCGCAGGCTCGGGGGGAAGCACCATTAAAATTAGTGCCGTTTTGCCAGGGGGAGCGTGCTGCGAGCGAGCGCCGCGACCCGCGGGCACGGGGCTCCGGGTGCACGGCGCTGCAGCGAGCGCGGGGCCGAGCGTGCAGAGGAGCCGCTCACCACGGGGCACGTGTGCACGTGTGTGCGTGTCTGCATGCATGTGCATGTGTGTGCGTGTGTATGCACGTGGGCACCTGCACTCATGCATCTGTGTGCATGTGTGTGTGTGTCTGCATGCACGTGCATGTGTGCGTGTGTGCATGTGTATGCACATGTGCACCTGCACTCATGCATCTGTGTGCACATGTGCATGTGTCTGCATGCATGTGCGTGTGTATGCACGTGCGCCTGCACGCATGCATCTGTGTGCATGTGTACGCGTGTCTGCATGCACGTGCGTGTGCATTTGTATGCACATGTGCACCTGCATGCATGCATAGGTGTGCATGTGTCTGCATGCAGGTGTGTGTGTATGCACATGTGCGCCTGCACACATGCATCTGTGTGCATGTGTGCGTGTGTCTGCATGCATGTGTGTGCGCGTGTGTGTCCACATGTCTGCATGCATGTGTGCATGCGTTTGTGTGTGCGCACACCTGTATGTGTGTATGCACGTGTGCGCCTGCACGCAGGCGTGGGCGCGTGCACATGTGTGCGCGCGCGCACGACCCTGCGCTCGCCTGTGCAAGCGCGCTCGCGCGAGCCCGTGTGCGCATGCGTGCCGGAGTGCCCGTGTGCGCACGTGTGCGCACGCGCGCCCGGCGCTCCTCCCCCCTCCCGCCCCAGGAGGCGTGGTCTCTCCGCCCCGCCCGTTACGTCATGGCGTCGCGGGGCGGGGCGTGCGCGCGCCTGCTGCGGACGGCACTTCCGGGTTGCCCAGCTGGAGGCGCGGAAGCGGAGCCGGTGAGGGCGGGGGGAGCAGGGGGCGGCCTGGTGCAGAATGGGGCGGTTTGGGCGCAGAATGGGGCGGTTTGGGGCAGAATGAGCAATTTGGGCGCAGCCAGGAGCGGTTTGGGCGCAGGCGGGGACAGTTCGGGTGCGGAGCGGGCCGTTTGGGGCGATGCCCCGGCGGCAGCAGCCCCGTGCCCGGTGCCCCCCGCTCTGTGCCGCCCTCCCTCGGGCCCCGAGGCCTCCGCGGCGCCGCCGGCCCGGGCGGCTGCCCGGTGTCACGGAGCGTTTGCGGGGCCCTGGCAGCGCCGCGGGCTCTGCCCGCACCGCGCTGTGCCCGGGCCGCCCGTCCCGCTGCTGCCGCGCGCTGCCGTTCCCCGGGCCCTGCAGACGGCCACCGAGTCACAGGGGTGACTCCAGCCTAGTGACTGGGACTGGCCCGAGCTGGGGGCCCAGCGGGAGTGTCCTGCTGTGACACGCGGGCGCTTCGCGGCTTTCCCGCCGGCTCCCTGCGCTCCAGGCTCGCGCCGGCGCGAGGGATTTCCCTCTTGGAAAGCGCGGCCTCGTGGAGGCCCTGGAGCAGCCCAGAAGACACCCCTGTCCTCGGGATGTCGAGGAGGGTGGTTGTGCTGCGGGCCCGGGCGTCCCCCCGGCCGGGCAGGCGGAGCGGCGGCTCCCGCGGGAACCCGGAGCTTTCCCGCTGGCAGAAGGGGCTCCGCTCTGCCCGTCCTTGAGCGCCAGGCAGCCGTGACCGGCACGAGCCTCGTGCTCGGAAAATGAGCGCCTGTTTCCAGGCCCTGAGTCACTGGCTGACGCCGGCTGCTCTTCTCCATTCCCGGAGCGTGAGCAGCGACCGGGCCGTCGTTTATAACCCGGTGAGCCGGGGCGGGCGCGCGCGGGGCCGCGTTCGACCGCTTCCGGTGCCTCTGCGTTTACGGAGCGTTTCCCGGGGCCTGGCTCATGTGTGGCCTCCCGCCGGCGCTGGTGACACCTCGGTAGGTGCCCTGCGCTGCCGCCCGCCCTGCCTCGCACGTCTCCTCCTCCTCCTCGCGCCCGCGGCGCTGCGCGGGGCTTCGTCCGCTCTCGCCCCTGCGCTCTGCGCCTCGCTGCCGTGAGGAGCTGCAGCAGCGCTGCCGGCTCTGCAGGGCCGGGCTGGCCGTCCCCCTGCTCCCGCTGCAGAGCCCTCGTGTCCCGCTCTGCTCAGCCAGCCCCCCGGGCTGAAACCCGCCCCGTCCTGCTGAGGAAACCGCCGTCCTGTCCCGCAGGAGCGGGGCGGCCAGCGCGGGACGTGGCGGCCGGCCGGGCTGCTTGGCCCGGGACCGGGGTCCCTGCGGGCAGTGGGCGCTGGAGGTGACGCCTGTCCCCACGTCGCAGCTCCCGGGTGCTGGTGAAGGGCCTGGGACCCGGAGACCTCCTCCCTGGGCGGGAGGTGCCGGCCTGGGGACCCGGGGAGGCTCAGGAGGTGTCTCCTGGCCTTGGAGTCGCCCGCTCATCCCTTGGATTCCTTGGCTGGGGAAGGCCGGGAAGGGCCTCAGCTCGCAGCCGTCCGCGGCGGCGGGGCCAAGCAGCACAGCGCTCCTGCGGGACGCGCCGGAGCCGCCGGCAACCACGCGGCCCTGCTTGCAAGGCCGGAAAAGCAGGGCAGCTCGTTGCAAAAGCAGCGTCCTCAGCCGCTCCCCGTGCGGAGCCGCGGGGGCAGAGCCGCGCGGGGACACCACGGTGGCCGGCGGCAGGCGCGGCCCTGGCGCCGAGACGCGGCCGGTGAGCGCCCGAAGGCGCCGTGTCCCGCCCGGAGCGGCCGCTTCTGCGCCTTGTGTGGGTGCGGGCTGCGGTGTCTGCCCCGCAGGGTGGGCGGGAGGCCGCGGGGCGGCTGCCAGTGCGGGTCACTGATACCTTAGTGCTGAGACCAGCCCCTGGAGCCGCCGCCGCCCGGGTCACTGGTACCCTAGTGCAGCACTGGGCAGGGGGAGGTGGCTCCCTGCGCTCCCCTCTCCTGCCGCTGTCGCCCTCTTTGACACCCTCTGTCCTTGCTGAAGCCCCTGGCAGCCACTTGAGCTTCTGTGCCAGAGGTTGATGTTCCTGTAATCACTGCGTCCCCTTGCTGCTGTGTTGCAATCGAAAGAGAGGAAATCTTATGACAAGTAGTAGCAAACAAAGTTTCCCTTTGGAAGGAAATTGCCCGTGAACGCTGCACGTGCTGAGGATCGAGCCGGACTGTGTCACTGAGGAGCTCCGGCCTGCCCGGGTCCGTGCGGGGTGTCCGTGGGCTGCTCCGACCTGGGGCTGCGCCGCGTCTGGGAGCCGCTGGAGTCGCCTTGGATCTGCAGCACGGCCTGTGTCTGTGTCGGGGTGCAGCCCTGGGCCGGGGGCTTTGCAAAGCCCGGGACTGGGCTGGGAGGCTGAAATCCAGGAGCTGGAGAGCCCTTGTTCTCGAAAAACACCTTCCTGCTATGGGAAAACACCCTCCTGCTGTGGAAAAACACCCTCGTGGGTGCCAGGCTCAGCCGGGTTCCCGGCGCCGCTTTCCCTCCGTGCGAGAAGCGGCTGCCGCAGAGCGGCCCCGTTGCCCGCACGCCGCGAGATGCTGCGTCCAGCGGCTGCCGCCGCTCGCAGCCATTCCCAGCCGTGCGGAGAAGCTCTCGGGGCCCGGGTCCCTCCTTGCTGGGTCTCCATGGGGGTCGCTCTCCCTGCTCCTCGGGAGTCGCTCTGGGCTGGCCCCGGTGGCCGCGGCACCGCGGCGGCGGCGGCGACGTCGCTCCCGCGTCGCCTCTTGCTCAACGCGTGCTGTTTCCATGCCCGGCGCCCTGGCCTGGCAGGCACGGCAGGACCGGGGGCAGCAGCCCTGGGCCTGCCCGGCTCCCTGCTGGCTGCACCGGGGCTCAGCTGGCGTCTCAGGCTGCTTGTGGGCAGCCCGCGGGGGTTAATCATTCCCTTGGTCTCGCTCTGCTGGCCGCGCTCTGGGTTGGCTGAAACTCTGCAAGTACTTGCAAAGCCTCCTGCCTTTCCATGAGGTTTGGGGTGGGTCCCGAATTGAACGGGGCCACAGCCTGGTCCTGAGCACTTTAAAACCCTCTGGGGAGGGGCTGTGCGTGGCGCCGGGGCCCTTCGCACGGCAGATGAGTTACGTGTCAGCCCGACACGTGCGGAGGGCTCAAAGCTGCTTCTCCCTGTCCACAGGTGACATGTGAGCGGGGAGCAGCCGGAGCTGAGATGCATTCCAGCCACGCGGAGGACGCCAAGGATGTCATCCAGGTGAGCAGAAGCCCACAGCCCTCTCCAGCCAGTGCAGCTTGTTCCCAGTGTGGCTCCGGTCCCCGGCCAGGAGCAGATGTTGGAGGCGGTTGGACACGTGCGTGCTGCGAGCTTGGGTTGGGGCAGTTCATACAGATGGAGAGGGGATAATGGTTCCTGCCAAAGAGCATCCGTGCATCCCTTGTGTAGCATGTGTGGTTGCTCGGGAGAGTCAGTAAAGCAGCAGTGGGCGGCCAGGAGTGAAATCAGCCCCTCCGCGGGGCTGCACCGCGGTGCCACGACCCGAGGAAGGTGCTGTGGTTCGGCCGGCGCAGGCGCCTCCTGCTCAAGGGCGCTTTGGGTTCCTTCCTTTGGGTTCCTTTGGGAAGGAGCTTCCCGCGGCACCGCGGCGGAGGCTGCGCGGAGCCGCTCGCGCCGCAGCTCTGCAGCGCAGCCGGGAGGCAGCCCTGCTGCCAGCCGTGGCCACGCTGCGGGCCGGGATAACGCTCCCGCTCCCCCCAGAAAGGAACTTGGTCTGGAAATGGAACATGGGCCGTCTGCAGCCAAGGAAGGAGAGGAGAAAGCATTGCAGGAGGTGTTTTTGAGCATAAAGAGCAGCTGTGTGGTGTAGACAGGCACTGAGTACACAGGCACTGTCCTAACACGGACCCTAAGCAAGAGGGATGGGTCAGGTCTCCCTCTGATGCCCTCCTTTAATGCCCCACCTGAAGACGCATCTTGATGCAAATTGTCGCCAGCCCCTCTGTTACTCAGGCAGAACAACTGGTGCCTTCAGCAAAGCTCTCAGTGCTGCGTGGTGGATGCTGAGGCACCAGGCGTTTGATGAGGGCCCTGCTGCAGTTGCAGCGTTTGCCAAACGTCTGCTAGGGAGTTGGGCTCTCCTTTTAAGTGCCACCGATTGAGACGTCTGGGCTGAGCAGCAGTAAGAAACCTTCTCCACCAGCGTAAAGGAGTTAAATTCACCAAATTGACTTCTTTCTGACTCTGGTGCAAGAGAGAGGGAGGTGCGGCCCTTGGGATGCGGTATTCCTGCGTGATGGTGCTCCCAGCGGGAGCTGCTGAGGCGGCACCATCCACGTGCCTGCGTGTCAGGCCCGTCCCGCCGTGCCCTCCATTGATCAGGGCAACAGGCTGCCCGGGGCCCGGGCAACATCCATCGTCTGCCCCACCAGCAGGACGCCTTGCTTGGGTTGTGTGAATCCCCGCTGGACCCCGGCCCTCACAAAGGATGACCTCGTTAGCGTTTCTCGTTCGTCACGCACCCTTATATAACCCATTTTTTCCCCTCAGCAAGCGCCTGGAAAGAACTGCCTTCTGCTTTCCTTTTCTCTGCACCCTCGTGAGCAATTTGCTGCATGCAGAGGAAGTGCCGCTCGCTCGAAAGGCAGCCCTGTAAACGCGGAGGGCCCTGAAACACATGCTAAAGGAAGCTATATTTGCATAAATTACTCATTAAAAAAAGCCGAGTGAACCGTGATGCAGGAGCGGGAGCCGCCGGCTGGACGGGCTCAAACGCGGTGCCCTCTCGTTGCCGCTGCGGGCACGCGGAGGAGCGCGGGCCGCAGGGAGGCCCCGCTCCGGCCTCATCCTTCTCTCGGTGACTTTCCTCCCGCAGCTGATCAAGGGGCGGCTGGTGGATTCCGTCAAGGCGCTGCAGAAGCAGTACGTGACCTCGGATGCCGTCGTGACCAGCGACGATGGGAACGCCAACACGCTCTGCAGCGCCCTGGAGGCCGTCTTCGTGCACGGGCTGAAGGCAAAGCACATAAAGGCAGAGGCCGCGGGGAAAGGGAGGAAGGCAGGAGGCCGGGAGCCTCTTCCCCAGCCCGTCTTCTGGGGGCTGCTCAAGAGCATCACGCACCGGTGAGTGAGTGTGGCAGCGAACGGCGTCCTGTGCAGCCCGGCTCCCTGCCCTCCTCTGGGCACCGAGCGGGGCCGGCGGCTGCAGAATTCAGGGAGTGACTAACAGGAGAAGAGCTGGACCCAGAGATCAGTTGTTACCTCTCCCAACCAAACCCTGCTGGACCAGGTGGCCCTGCTGGGGTGGTCCACGTGGAGGGGGAAAACGGTGGGAGACACACGTAGGAGAGCAGAGCGCTGAGACCCCGGCCTTGCACCGCCGCTCCGCACCAGGCACGCGGGGCATCAGCTCTGGGGCTGTTAGCGTGCACAGGGATGGAGGGCCAAGGTCCTCCATGCAACCCCGCCGTGCCTGCTCAGGGCTCCTTTCTTACTTATTTTGGGGTGCAGGATCATTTCCTGGGACATCATCTCCCTGTGGTACCCAGCGTGACCGCACTGCTCTAGGGCAGTGCTGGGTTACGGGGTTGCAAGGTGCAGGGGCGCGTCTCTGTTCTGACATTTATCTGCTGGGGAGGTTTTCATTTCTCTACATGTGAAACCGGAAAAACAGCCCTGGCCTAATCGCTGAGCTTGCTGGGTTCTCGTGTGTAATTGTTGTTATTTGCGGGGTTTTTGGAACCACTCCCTGCACAGTTTTTCCACCCCAAATCCCAGCCAGCAATCGGTTTGAAAGCCTCGTCCAAATCCGAGTCCACTAGCAGCTCCTGAATTATGAAAAAGAGGAAGAAAATAACTGACCTGCTTTGGGGAATGTTTTCATGCTCTTTGAAAATTGTCTGCATTTTGAGATAGATTTTAAAATTTTCACAACTTTTGCTCTCATTTTATAAAAAACACAGCCTTGACCACTGAGATAGGAGCTGGGGCCAGAGGGGTTAGCAGGCATGTATTTGATTTGTGGGAAAAGTACTTGAAATCAGTGTGTTCAGACTAGTCAAGGAGCTTAACCTGACCCAAACCTTGTGCTTTATTTTGGGCTCATTAACAACTTCCACTGTGGTCCAATCAGTTGAAAACTCGAAGCTTAGGATGGAGCTGCTGTGCAGGTGCTGTGCGCCCTGTCGCAGCGTGGGGGACATCGGGGGCTGCCCCTTACCCAGCTGGGCGAGCGGGGCTGGGCGCTTCCAGCCCGTGTCGAGGCGCTGCCGAGGGGCTCGGCGTCAAAACGCAACACCCGGCAGCTCCCTTCTCCCTGGGAAACGGCGTTTTCCGCGGGGGAGAGCTTCCCCCAGGCTTGCTTTGACCCAGCTCCAAGGCTACCCGCAGCAGAGCGGTCTGGACAGTTCCTCATTTCTAAGCGTCGTGTGTAGCCTGAAGGATGGCAGCAAGCAGCTGCATCACGGGAGCCAAGGATGCCAGATGGGCAGGATTTTGGGGGGCTTCTCCCCACACCGGGCCCTGTTCTCTGGCTGTCTCAACACTCAGGTTGAACCATTGGGTTGCATAACCCCTGTCTTGGTGGAGAGGGTGGCCCCCGGGTGCCCCGGGATGGTTTGGAATTAGCTCCTCACCTTCTCTCCTCTTCGGTGCCTCCCCAGCAACGTCGTTTCAGAGCTGGAGCAGCTGCTTTTCATCAACACGGACGTTGGCCGCTGCCGGGCCTGGCTGCGGCTGGCTCTCAACGACGGCCTCGTGGAGTGTTACCTGAAGCTGCTGCTGCGGGAGCGGGCCCGGCTGCCCGAGTACTACCAGTCGACCGCGCTGCTCTTGGATGCCGAGGAGTGCGAGTTCATCCTTAGCTACCTGCAGGGCTTAACGTCCTTGACCTTTGAGCTGTCTTATAAGTCAGCGGTTTTGAACGAGTGGACTATCACGCCGCTGTCGCTGTCCGGCCTGTGCCCCGTTTCGGAGCTGCTTGAGCCGCTGACGTCCTCGGCACCCGCGCTCCGGCGGAAGGCGTCGCTGGGTTCGATCTCGCAGTCCTCGGGCTCCGACGAGATCGAAATCCAGCCCGCCGGCCAGCCCGCGGGCGAGAGCGGCGCCAAAACCAAGCTCACGTCGTCCTCGCTGAGCCTCGCCACGACGAGCTCCTCGCAGCTCTCCTGCAGCCTGGGCTCCGACGGGATCCCCCAGCCACCCTGCTCCGGGAGCCCCGCCAGGAGCCGGGAGCCGCTTCCCGGCGGCGCCTCGCCGGGCACGGCCGCTGCCCAGGACTTGGACAGATCGCTGCAAGAGTGAGTCTTGTCCCAAACCTGCTCGTTACGCTGCTTTGTGGCCCTCTCCTGGGTTCGCTGGTGTTTTCCTTCTATAAGCAGGAAAGCTTTCTCCCTCTTTATGAGCCCTTTTGCTCCCTGGAAAGAGTCTGAAAGGTAAAAAAGAAGAAATGTGTTGTTGGTGCCAAGGAGAAAGAGCGTCTGGGAGCTGGAGCGCCTGTCCAGCCTCCCTGCCAGGGGAGATCCCTCAGGAAAATGCTGCTCCCTGGCTCTGGAATGCAGCAGCGCTCTGGTCTCTGCCCGAGGCTGTTCTGGGGCTTTCTGGGAGGCCAAAAAACACATTTTGTCCTAGGAAAGAGCCCTAATTTGCAGCTTGTGCGGATAATTCAAGGGAAGGGGCTTGTTAGTTTGTCATCCCCGTGACTGAGTTCTGCAAAACACCCAGTCTGTGAGGGCAAAGATTTCCAGCAGGGTGTGAGAGCCCTGAGTGTAATCAGAAAGTCGGTGTCTTGCCCATCTTGACGTGCTGGCCAAGCTGGTGCTGATGAGTCTGGCCTTGGGCTGCTGGTTGGCGAACAGGCCTGGCCCACGTTTGGTTTTAGGGAGCGCTGCAAAGCCAGGAACAAAGTTAGGACTTGCTTTATTTGCTGAGGAAATGCCACGTTTAGTGGCACTTTGTTTGGAGAAGTTATAGGGCAAGAGAAGGCCAAAAAGGAGCATTTTTAAATTTTTTTTTTCAGTTTGCTACCAAAAAACTTTGCTTTGCATTGATGTAAGGCAGTGAGCGCCCTGGAATTCCCATAAAAGAAGAAAACGTGTTGTTTCCATCTGATCAGGGGGTCAAAAGACTTGGAAACAATTTTCTTTCTGGTTATTTTAAAAAATTAGAAGCAAATTTTAAAACAAACCCAGCATCTTGAGTTGAAATTTGAGACTTTCAAGTGAAACATTGCTTTTTCTGTAATTTTATTTGATTTTTTTTAAAGAAAAACCATCATCAGCCTCACCTCAAATTCAGGAGGAGTTTTAGAGCATTTGAAACTGCAGTTTTTGGCAAGGGGCTTATTTGTCCAGCTCCTCCCCATGATTTAGACCAGAGCTACAGTCTGTTCTTCCTCATTGATAACAACATTGTTCCCTACTTTTAGCATTTTTTAATCTTACAATAATCCCAAGGGGAACCTTCCTACGTTTGATTAAATTTGGTGATGGAAAGACTTGGGTTTGAATTTTCATCTGGGCTGCTTTAATTTGATCTAGTTGACAGCAAAGCAGGGCGCGGGAACAGCGTCTGCGCTGGCCACGCTCCACCAAGAATTGCCCGTTTTGGCTACAAAAACATGGGAAATTCGGCACGTGGGTGCCCTGGGGATGTGCGGAGGGGCCGTTGGCCGCGGGGGGGATGCGGAGCTGCCCCTCGCTCCGCGGGAGCGACCCCGAAGCGGGGCAGAGCTCCGGCTGCGGGGAGGAAACCCACAGCTGGGCGGTGTCTCCGCGCCGGGCAGCCGGGCTCATGGCCTCGCTCTTTCTCTCCGCAGGGTCTTGTCGGAGTTCAGCAAAGCGCAGCGGAGCCAGGAGCGTGTCGAGGGGCGGCCCGCGCCCCCCGCAGCGCCCGCGCCCCCCCCGGCACCCACGGGCCCCCCAGCGCCCTGCGTCACCACAGCTGCCCCCGGGGCCCCCGCGGGTGCGCGCGGC
>JAVCKT010077806.1:0-15039 GCA_032273925.1 Rhynchotus rufescens
GGGGCAGCGGCGGGTGCCTGGTGCAGCCGCACCGGAGCCTCCGCCACATGGCAGACGCGGAGCAGCAGGAGGCTGCACGCGGCGGCCACAGCGAGCGACCGGCGGCGCGCGGTAAGGGTCATGCATGCGGTAAGGGTCACACGTGTGGGAAGGGTCATGCATGCAGTACAGGTCATGCATGTGGTAACGATCTCACGTGTTGTAAGGGTCACACACATGGCAAGGGTCACACACACAGTAAGGGTCACATACATGGTAAGGGTCACACGTGCTGTAAGGATCACATTCAGTAAGGGTCACGCATGTGGTAAGGGTCACACACGTGGCAAGGGTCACACACTTGGTAAAGGTCACGCATGTGGTAAAGATCTCATGTGCTGTAAGGGTCACACGTGTGGTAAGAGTCACACGGTAAGGGTCACATACCTGGTAAGGGTCACATGGTAAGGGTCACATACATGGTAAGGGTCACACGCGATGTTCAGCCTGCCCAAACCCATGGCTCAGACCCCCGGGGCCCTCAGCCCTGCCCGTCCCTCGGGGCCTGCCTGCGCTGCAGTAGATGTGCTCGGCAGGTCTGAAGGTGAGGGGGGGCCCTGGAGGGGTGGCTCCCATCTGCGGGGCAAGGGAAGGGCAAGGGGGACCCTGCTCAGCTCTGTGCCCGGACCCAAGGGCTCCTACAGGCTTTGGAGCAACCTCCCTGCTCAGCTTTGGGCCAGGAGGGTCACACAAGGCTGCCAGCGCCCAGTGGTGCCTCTGCTTGCTGGAGGTTCCTATGGCTCAAGCACCTCCTATGTGTGCACACACTGACCTCGACCTCATGAGGAGAGGCCCCCAATGCAAGTTTTGTGCTGAGGTGAAGCCTGGCAGCTTGCCGAGAGCAGCAGCACTAGCCCAGAGGTGGCCTCCACTTGGTGCCCCCAGCTCCTCATGCAAGGAAGGCTACAGACCCTCCAAGGGTTAAAGATCTGCAATGCAATGGGCTGGCTCTGTTTTATTTTTTCTTCCAGATGCAGAGAAGCAGCGTGGGCTTGTGGGCTCCTGGGCAAAAGAGCACTGTGACCATGTCCTGGACTCCATTGATGCCCAGCTCAGCCAGGTGCGGGGGATTGGGATGAGCACCACATTGAGGGGGTCACAGCATGAGTCTGAGGTGTGGGAGGGCTAGAGGGACAGTGTAGAGGACAGCGAAACACTAACATTGTGCTGCTCCTGCCATGTCTCATTCTTCTACTGTACTGACTTGTTCTGAAAGCATGTGGGCATGCATGTAGTCCTGCTCGGTCACCAAGGGCTGCAGGGACCTGCGGTCGTGGTTTTGTCTCTCCTTTCTGCAGTGGCAGAGCCCTGGTGTGCAAGTCCTGAGCAGCAGCAGAGACCACAACGTCTCTTCTGACACCTCCTTTGATGTGTCTTGGCCAGCCGGTGAGTGTGGCTTCTTCTGGCAGTGCCTCCTATCTCAGCCCTCCTGTTGTGATGCAGGAAGAGGTGACCAGAACATGTTCTTTCTGAGCAGATTCTTTCTGTATTAGGATATTTTTCACTTCTCAGGGATGTTGTCTGAGACCTTGCTTTAAGGAAACACCATCTTAGGCTTTAGTAGAGCTTGCAGCTTCCATCTGTATGAACTGCCTGCTGGTTAAGCCTTTGTAATGTGCCTTATTGCTGAGCTGCACTGTTGTGACAGTGGCTAGAATTGTGTCAGGACCCACTAGGGTGAAAAAGTACCTTGGCCACAGCAAGATTAATGTTTTGGAAGAAAAAAAAAAAATCTGCTCCTGTTCAGATTCACAGCCTGGCCCATCTCCTGGATTCTGCTTTAGCTCCCTTTAGTGCCTTGTCTCAGATACACATCAGAAGTTCCACACACATTCTTGCATGCTGATGTAAGTCAGGCAAACACCAGAGCTAAGGTGGACATTTTCCCTGTGAGGGCAGATATTGCCAGCACCTCCAAGCTGCTTCACATTCAGCTGGATGGGAATGCTCCTTCCCATCCTGGGGCTATTTCCTCACAGGGGTGTCAAAGAGACTCATGGCTCTCTACTCTCCTGCGCAGAACTGGAAGAACACTCTGTGACCAAGGCTGAAAACCTGCAGGCTGAAGCCAGTCAGAGCAGCTCCAGCTCTGTCTGCACAGAAGATTTTGCTGCCAGGTTTCAGGAGGGGATGGTCGAGCCCCTGCTACTCTCCGAGGATGAGGAAGATGAGTCCTTCTTAGTATGGAGCAGGCATGAAAGTGATATCCCAAAGGGAGGGAATGGCACCTCTTGCTCCACTGAGGACCATGACCCTGGGCAGGATGAGTCCTTGATCTCCACAGGGAGAAGACAGGATGTCCCATGGCAGTTGGAGGTGCAGCTGGGCTGTCCATTGCAGAGCACTTCTCCATCTCTGATGAGGAGGCAAAGCCTGGAGTCTCTGGGAGGGAGGATATCCAGGCTGAGCCAGAGCAAGGCTATGACTGCAGACACAGAGCCAGTCAGCTCCCTAGGGTGGTGGGCTCCCACGGCAGCCCCCTCTGCACAGGTGAGTGTGGGCTGGAAGGATTCAGTGGGCTCCATGCTTCAGCAAAGGTCCACTGGACAGCAGGTTCATTGGCAATGACCAGAGCCCTGGGTATCCCCAGAGAGCTCCGGGAATCTCTGCCAGCAGGACCAGGGTCTGGGACAGGCACAGGGAGCCCTGGCCTAGACAGGAGCTCTGTCCCAAGATGGGACACTGGCACCATCACGGCTGCCCTCACAGACCCGTTGCTGCCCTCCAAGGAGGGACTCAGCCCTTGGTTTGACCACCTCTCTGAACCTGCTTATGGTCTCCTGAGTCAGTCTGTTTCGTGACAGAGATGGACTCCACATGGAGCTAGTGTGAAAGTGTACTCAACAAGGAGGCATGCAGGAGTCCCTTTGCCCCGAGCCTCGATCCCTGCAGGCAGCAGTTTTCCAGGGGATATTGGTACTGGGACCAGATGGCATCGTACGAGCAAGCCTGTGAGGTCAAGGCAGCAGGAGCCACCAGCTTCCTGGAGACAGCCTGAAGCAACCATTGCCCTTGCTATGACTGATGTGGACGTGGAAGGAGCTGGAGAAAGGTTGAGGAGAGCTCAGTCCTGGGCACATTGTAAGTCTAGGACTGGCCCTAGGAGGCCGGGGATATCTGTGGTGTGGCTGGAGGAGGATGGGGTGAGCCCTGGAGGATGGGTGCAGGGCCTATGGGTAGAGGAGGGAAAAGGGTGGAAAGGTCCCGGCTGGACCACAGCACCCTTTTCCCAGGCTGGGTGTCTTGGAGAGTGCTGTGAGCTGTAGGCAGGCTCCTGGGCCTTGCTGACACTGGGATATCCCTGGGTTTCCCAGTCGCTCCCAGGTTTTATCTGTGGCATTTGGCTCCCTTCACCACACACGCATGGTGTTTTTTTTTTCCCACAGGTACTCAGACAGCAGCAAGACCCCACTGGACGCACAGTCTTGACTTCTGTAGGGACCATGGGGCCATGAACACCTACAATGAGCCATCATCCTGTGAGGGCAGCCACGGGAGGACCAGCGGTACAGAGAGGTGGACCTGGAGCAGAGGCAAAGGGGCCAAGCCCTGCTCGCAACAGGGGAGACTGGAAGCCAGCCTAGACCACAAGGTACAGGCCTGGGCCAGTCCATGGCTCTGCTTGCAAAGATGAGTGCACATTGCCTTCTTCCCACTCCATGCTGGGGCACAGTGAGGGCTTTAGAAGCTGTTGTAGAAGCCCAAGGAATAATTCCTGAATAGGCCACAGCCCGTCACATCTGCCCACAGCATGGGAGAGACACTGTGTTCTGGAGCACGAGCAGGACAGCTCTGGATAGAATGATCCGGTGCTGAGACACCCTGGCATGCTAAAGGACATGTGAGGTGACGACTTCGCTCTGTTGAGGTGCCCATCTCTCTTGGGAGCCCTTTTTCCATAGGAGGGCAGGACATGGGAGCAAGTGAAAACGTCCCTGGGGAGAAATGTGGGTTCCAGGCCTGAAATAGCAGTCAGCAGCACTACCCATAGGCCATGGGGGAGAAAGAGGCTGAAAAATGGGGTAGGAGACATGGCTGTGAGTGGAAGAGGGGAAGCAGCTGGAGGCAGCTGGGGTGTCGTGAGCTCTTGCTGGGTTTCCCTGGACTGAGGGACAGGAGGCTGCAAAGGGTGAGGGAGCCCAGACCAGGCTGTGCTGGCCTGGCTGCTGCCTCCGCTTCACTCTCCTATGAGGGAAGAGTCATGCATCTTTCCTGTCTGTGGTGTCAGGTCCAGAGCCGGCTCCTGGAAGATGGGAAGACTTCGTGGGCAGAAAAGAAGGGAATTATCCAGTCTCAATATGGGATCCTGCAGGAGCAGAGCCAGAGAGTCTTTGCTGCCTGCCAGGAGGGGCTGGAGAAGAAGCTAAGGAGAACATCAGCTTTGCAGGAAGAGAAACTGGAGTTGCAGGAGGTCAGTGTCCTCACAGATTTTCAGTGGGCTCACTTTTTCACTGGAGGGACCCTGAGAGGCAACAAAAGAAAACAAGTCCTTTGTCAGGCTATGGCCCATAGCCAGACACAGCCAAATGGTCCTTGAAAGGTCCTAGAGGAGACAGGAAGAGCCAGAGACCTGAGGACAGACAGAATAGCAGGCAGGACTCTCAGTTCCAACAGTTCCACAGTTGTGGGGTAGTAATCACTATAATGACAATTCTTCCCTCAACGAATTTGAGATTTTGTCCTTTCACAAGGTATTTGAGTTTCTAAATAGTTCCCAGCACCTGGCATCTGTGCCTGCAGTACACACAGTGCAGTGCTGGAGGGTGTTGTTGTCCCAGGTACTGGCAGGTACCATATCTCACTGCTTAGATATTTTTTTCCTACCGCTTCTCTCTGTTGTTACGCTTAAAGCATTTTTTTTCCCCAATCTCTGAAGGCTGCACCTCTTTAATGAGCAGTACTTGACCACCACTGAGGGGTTTATGGTCATGAGGTCTCTCTTTTCAGCCTGTGCTCATGGTCAAGACCTTTGCACTTATCCCATGCTTAAATACATCATAACAAAAGACATGTGATGCCAAACTCTGCTTCACACAGCAAAATGTTATAACCGCTCAGGAACAAACCTAAGCAGGCCAGGACTGAGCCCTTGCAGTTGGCACAAGACTCAATTATCCGTGGTCTGCCGAGAGTATCTAGCAAGGGGCCTGAGTTCAACCTGGCTTCAGAAGTGACCAGTTCCTGGATGGGGATAGAGTTGCTCCAGAGGGACTGAGACCCTGCACATAAGCAAATTGAGGTGGTGCTGCACAGTGTGATCAGCACTGGACACTTGCCTGCCCTGGCTACCCCAGACACAAGTCCAAGAGCGTCTTGGGCATCCTCAATTGCACTGGTACACAGAGTGGAGACCGCAGTTGGGCTCCTGTTCCTGGACTTGTGCCATGGGCTTGAGTCACACAGAAGGGGTAACAAGAGCCCAGCTTCTCTTTCAGAGACTCCACGAGCTGGAGCATCGTACTCGCAACCTCCTGCAGCAGAGGAAGGAAGCCCTGGACAAGCTGCATGTGCTACTGAAGAAGGAAAAGATGTACATGCTGTGGCAGCTGCAGGAAGCCTTGGAGCAGGTCAGGGGAGAGAGAGGGAGTATCTGGAGATGTGACATTGAACAGTCCCAATCCCTTGTAAGGAGAATCAAGGACTCGGTGCCCTGGAGCTGGGTGAGCTTCCAAGGGGACACCACTGGACATGGGGGCAGCTGCCAGGACCCACTATATCTGGTCCTATGCAACCACAGAAAATCTTCACTCCCAGCACAGTAAGCTGCTTCCCTTGGGAGTGAAACCAGGGCTACTGAGCACCTGCAGAGCACAGCAACCCAGATGTGCTGTTCCCTCAAGGTCACCCAGCTCTTCCACCCTATTTACAGCAAGGATGGCAACCTCCAAAAGGGCTGTGCAGGGATGGCACTTATGGGAGAGGCCATGTGGAAATAGAGCAGACCAGGGTGACCTCTGTTGCCTGTCTTGGCCAGCTTTGGGGCAGTGCGGATGCAGCTCTGATGTGTTTCTGATCTGGTGGCTGCTTCCCCAGGAACGGGCCTATGACAGCAAGCAGCAGCAGCACCTCCTGCACTTGCCACATAGGGAAACTTCCCTGCAGGAGTCAGCAATGCCAGGCCAGGCTGCTGGCCCCCTGGCAAGGCATATCACGTTGGCATGCCAGCGCCTCCATGACCTGCTTCCCGACAGCTGCATGGGGCAGAGCTCTTCACCAGCACTGTGTGGGTGAGCCCTTAACCACGTGGCGTTTTGGACTTGGTGAGGATGCCAGAGCCCTGTGACATTTGCCCAGCATGTACTGGTGGATAAGCAGGCTCCTGCATCTCTGGGACCTCCTTAGTGGAGAAGCCCCTTGGCATCCTCAGACGCTTGGGCTCTCCATCTCTGAACACAGCCCATTTCCTGCAGCTCATCTCAGCTCTTCTCCAGCCACGCATTCCGAGTCCTGCATGGCCTCAATGAGGACACACAGTGTCATTTCAGAGACTTGCAGCAGGAGAGGGAGGCCCAGAGGTTCTTTGCCCTCCATCTCCAGAGAGAAAAGGTAATTTGAGGAAAGCTTGAGGGAGCAAAGTTGCACTCCATAGAGCCACAGTGGTTTCTGGACCACCAATGTCTACTATGGTCATCCCAAATGAGAGAACATCCCTCCTTCATCTCCAGTGCTCAAATTAGAAAGAAGGGCTGTACCTACTCCCTGGGCTACACAGCTGGAGAAAGGCTCTGTGAGAGCTCAAGGAAGCAATTTTGACAAAGTAGAGGTTGATTGGGACAGCGCACTGAGAGCCCTGGGAAGCAGACGTCATGTTTCTCTAGACTAGGAGACTTGGGGAGATTGCTTCTTCCCCTGTCTGTGCTTGTCTGTGATGTTCACTGGGCCACTGCTGGGAAAACAATCCTAAGGAGAAATCTAACAGTGGCCAAGGACATGGCATGGAATTGGGGTTGGCAGCTAGGCTGCATGGTCTCGCACATTCTGCCTGCATGAGGCAATTTCTGCTCCTTGGGGTGGAGCAGTGATGAAACTAGAAGGACTCTTTGTCTTCTCTACTAGCTGCAAAGCCCCCTGCCCCTCTTTGCATCAATGAAATGGATGGAATCCATGAAAAGGATCAGTCCTTGAATGAATTAGACTTCCTCATCCTTGGAACTTACCAACAAGACATGAGAAGAGGTGGACATATGTCCTAGAGAGAGAGGCTGTCCATAGCTGTCTATGGACATGTCTATGTCTCAGAGACCCATACGTAGACTGCAGGCAAATGGGGAGGATACCTGTATTTTCATCCACATGCAGGAGCGTGAGCTGAGGCAACTACGAGAAAGGCTGTGCATGGAGAAGGAGACAGGTCCAAGAACCATGAAGGAGAAGCTGATCCAGGTAAGTGCAAAGCTGCCGTGACCCTTGCAAGGCTCTGGATGAGTTCAGGGGCTTCTGGTGGCTACCTGCAAGATGAGTTGCTCTGGATGGGATAGCAGAGACCTATAGGGATCCCCAAGCCGTCCCGTCCAGCAGGCTATGTGGCTTGCACTGTGTCCTTCCTTGGCCTCCAATTTTGTAGCAATCCTTACTGTTGTCTAGTGATAGTCCCTTCCTTGAGCAGGAGGAATTGCATTTGGGGATTCTGGGATGCTGTTCAAAGGGGACCACGTGGTTGCAGCTCTGTGCACCTGTCTATCAATATCTGTAAAATGTGTATCCTGTCTCCCCAGACATCATGGTAAGCACAGGCTCATGCAGCCATTTGGTGCAATTGCCCTATGACTCCACGACTGTTCTCCAGTGCAGGGTCTGAGCTCATGAGGACACAGAGATGTGTGTGAGAACCAAGCTGGTTCTGATCTTCTCCATACCAGACTATGGTCCTCCTACTGCCCCTTTCATGACCAAATTGGGCTTGCCTTTCTCCTTTCTCACACAGAGACAAAGCAAATATCCACACTTCTGCACCACGTCTTCCCTGTCCTCGAGCACCGTGCCCTGCCTCCGACAGCTACACTTCAGACCACTGGGCATCCTGCATCCAATGCAGAACTGCATGCAAGAGCTGCAGGCAAAGACCACCAGCACGGGCAACCTGGAGAACCTGACTGGTCTGTGAGGGGGCTGCGCTTGATACTGAGTGTGGTCCTGGCATAGCCAGGTATTATGAACAAGAGGAAATCAGTACTGTGAACAAGAGGAAATCCTTTTCCAGCTCTCCTCTGCTGCCCAAAGTGGTTGTGCCCCTGCTCATTCCCAGTGACTTCCAGGTTATCCTCCCCGCATTGCTTACCTGGTTTTCCATGGAATTAACCATGAATCAACTCCACCAATGCGGACCAAAGAGAGTGAGCTGGAAGAGCATGTAGTTAAGGACAGGGAGACAGAGGGGTAGCTGAAGCTCCATTTTTGACAGCAACTAGTTGTTAGACTCTCTGCTTTATAAATACGAGGTGCAATTGCCAGCATGTCATTCGAAGGGAAGCAAATCTGTATTTCTGCTTGGATTCCATTTGTTGCAGTTGTGTATATCGAGTGACACAATGAGTGCTGTGTTGTCAGTGTCATCCCTTTTGGATGTGTTCTCAGAACAAACCAGGGTGCTTAGAGCAAAGCTGGCAGGAATGTGATTTTGGGAAGGAGGAACATGTGAGAGATTTGTCAAAATAAACTTTCTTTACAATATCTTCTAGCAGAATAAATGCTTTAGTCCTAGACACCTGCTTGTCTGTTTGGAGGCAGCTTAAGCATAACAAAAGGAGACAAAATTTCGTTGAAAACTGTGCATCCCTTTCATCTCCACATGCATTTCAGATCCTGCCAGGAGCACTTGCTGGAAGGCTGTGGCAGCCTGTTCACATGGTCCTGGGAGCAGCTGGCTCCACAGAAACATCTTTCGCCTGCTGGGTCCTGCATCCTGCAAGACCACCATGGGACAGGCTGTGTGGGGCTCCCTGTGAGCAGGGCACAGCAAAGGGGCTGGATCCCCCTGTGCGGGGGAAGGCTGCTGGGAATGTGCATTTCAAGTAAGTGGGACAAGCACCCATCTCCTATTTTTACAGCAAGTCAGTGTTCCAACATCCCCTGGCCAGGGAGTGTCATGGTGGTACCACAAACCCAGGGTCCTGTTCCGTTAAAGCACTCACATTGTGGCCACGTCTCTGAAAACTTCAGGTGGGCTGGTGCAGGTGAAGGGGGCTGATGGCCCAAGCTCTGGTGGCTTGCTGGGATAGGAGCCCTGGCTGGAGTCGGGAATAAGGAGGAGGCTACAGGATCCTGTGAAAATGGGATTTCAGCTCCCCCATCCTTCAGGTACAGAGCATGTGGTACTTCTTGTTTGCAGCCCAGCCTTGCACAGAGGCACCTGCCAAGCCCAGTTTTCACCTTTGTTAATAAGCTGGATGAATGGATTGTTTGAGCGAGTGCCAGGGATTGCACAGGAATGCTGAAAAATGACCAGGGTGAAGTATGAAGGTTCTGGGTACGGGCTGAGAGAGCCTTCCTTGCAGAAACCAGCCCTGTTTCTTATAAATGCAGCTCCCTCCTGCTCTCTCTTTCTGTGATACTGGTGATTCCAGCATCTCTCCCTGCTGGAAGATGCCTTTGAGATCGTGTTTTATGGAGCACTCATTCCCCTGCTCCACAATCTTTGGTGCAGTTCTGAGTGTTGCTCCAGCACCTCAGCCAGGCCACCAACCTCCTCCTTAAACACTTAGCCTCTTCCCTCTCCTTTCTCTGCCACCTTTGCTGTGGGATGCCCGGTCCAGCAAAGCTCTTGTCTCTGCAGACTGTGCCACACAGAGGACCAGTCTTCATGGGAGGACCCTTCCCAGGGGATTTCATACCTGCCCCGTCTTACACTGAGCTGAAAAGTCCTCCCTTTCCTCCTGCACATGCTGTCAAAGTAAAAATTCTGAGCTATGACAGGTATTTCCTCTGCAAGTGGGAGTATTTCTGCAAGGTTTGCACAGACCCGCATGGGTTTCGTTGCAGGAAGCCCAAGTTGCTTAATGAAAAAAACGACAATGAAATTTTTCTGCTTAGAACATTTCATTTAATTTTGATAAGGAGAAGCTTATTCTCAGTCTTCACACATCTTGCTGGAGAAAATACTGTTTTTAATTTGCAAGAGAAATTCCAAGGAGAGTTTCACCCTATGTGGTGGCAAAAATGAGAATTCGTTGCAGTACTTCATTACTACGCCTCCTTTCATGGGAAAAGCGGGACAGAAAATTGAAATATCTGTTTGCCTTCTTTCCAATTAAAATAAAAGCATTTTTCATTATGTTTTCATTTCAGGGATATTGGATTAGAGAGGTTTCAAAAATTGCTTAAGACACAGAACCAATCCCTTGCTGAAGCTATTATATATATATACATATATATAAATGTTAAGTTTTACAGTGAGGACTGTTGTGCATGCTATTTTTTATCTGAAGAGCTTTCGATTAAAAATGGAAGACCTACAGGGCCCAACAAATATCCTAGCAAATGATACTCTGACACTAGTGGCCAAAGTATATGGATAATTTGGTGACAGATTTTAACTCATTCTTTAGGAAAAAAAAAAAAAATGCTGCAGAAATGGCTCCCAAACCTCTTGAAGTTATCACAGCATTTTTTTGGTCACAGAAATCTGAACGCTGGGATTCCCTGGTAAAGTCTCATCCCTTTGCTATGATTGTGATCGTTGTGGTTTTGAGGAAGGCCCGAGGCACGTGAAGTGGGAGATGAACCATGATTAGCTTTGCTTTTGAGATGGACTCCTCACGGCAGGAATTGTTGTTTCTTTAAACGTTCGCTGGCTCTTTAGCCATGGCAGGTATGTTCCTCGCCATCCGCTTTTCCAAGGAGGGGGTCCAGCAGCAGGAGCCGTGCCAGGATGACTGCAAGGCTTTGAGTTGCCCATAAAAAAAACGTGTAGGCTTTTGCAGGATGCTCCGCAGAGATTCAGATCTCAGACATCCTTCTTTGCTTCTCATGGAGGCCCTGTCGTCATGAAGGGGCTCTGCGTTATGGAGATTGAAACTTCTTTTGGTCACAGTTTTATTTCCAAACTATTTCATGTCCAATCCAAAATGCTACTGTGCCTTGCACACAAGAAAGTCTGTTCCAGGAATAAAAGCGAGGAAAGCATTTTGCATTCACCAGTTTCCCTTTGTGCACTTTTGTGGCTGATGAATAATGTAAATTATAGGATGTTCCTCCATCTATGGCTTTAACTCCATCTTGTTCCTCGGCTCTTATGATAATGCTTCTCCGTGTGGCTGGTGCAATCCAGCTGGCGTTCAGAGGAGGATGCAGAGCAACAGCAAGCATGGAATGGGCAGCAGGTGGATTTTGTCTCTCCCTTGAGCTGTCTCTTCTGCTCTCAGGTTCCTGGCTGGTCTAGAAGTGAACCCTCATTGCCCTGAAGTGAACCCTCATTGCCCTCCTGCCCTTTTCTTTTTTTGCCCTCCTGCCCTTTTATTAATTTATTTCTATAGAGCAGATAAATTGTGTGCTCAGAGGCACGAAGGGTGCAAGACAATGGGCAGCGTTCCCAGCTTTTCCATTGCTGAGTCCAGGAATAGTCTCTAGCTTTCCAGAAACCTCTGCTGTGGGACAAAACGGACTTGCCAGGTTAACACAGGAGCCAGTGTACGTACTGCAGGAGCCAGTGCTTCTTGCAAGTGACGGTATTGCTGGAGTAGATATCTTGGAGAGCTAAATGTCCTGTTGAGGCATCTCTCTTTTCCCATTGACTCTGGGGGTGGACATTAGTTCAGATGGAAGGAGAAGCTCCTCAGACCTGTCCTCCTGTGCCTTCTCTTTCCTCCTGAGCTGTTGCCAGCAGCACTACTCACTCTGTGCTGGTCTGCAGTGGTTTGCCGGCTGCTGCTGGGGGCAAAGCCACCCATGCAGCTCTTCTTCTCCTTAAGCCCACAGTGACACGAGTCCTCTAGTTTGCTTTTGGGCTCTTTGCAGCAGGACGTGTTCATCCCGAGCGAAGCAGAGCAGGATTTTGGGAGGTGCGTGCACACTGCTTGGTGCAGGGTCCCAGGCGGTGGGTGCGTGTTGCTGGTTGCAGGGTGCTGACAGGGTCGGATCCGGCTGCACATGCTGGGGTGCCAGGGTGCTGGTGCACGTGGTGCTGGGCTGCATGGGGCTGGGGACAGTGTTCTGGTGCAGCGCCCCGCATGCTGCATCTTGCTGCTCTGTGCAGGATTTGGGTGCAGGAGGTGCTGCCGTGTCGGAGCTAGCCCTGCAGGATGGGGCCTGGACCAGGCTGCTGAATTCCCTCACAGCAGTGTTTGGGTTTGGGGGCAAGGCTGAGAGGAGTCCTGGGCAGAGCTTACAAAGGACAAGCTCCCTGCAGCCCCAGGAAATTTAGGAAAATGGATTGTATTCTTGGAACATGTTCTCTTCTCCAGATGACCCTGCATGGGCTGGGGGAGCAGCACAGAGAATAAAGCACTGAATGGGAAAAAAAGAGGCAAAGCTGAGGGCACCAGGGCTGGCACCAGGGATGGGATGGGAGAGGAGGAGGAACATGTCACTGACAGAGCATGAGCTGATAGAGCTGTGAACAACCATTTGGTGCAGACATATTGCTATGCTGCTGAAAACAAGACTGGTTTTCCTTGTGTTTAAGACTGCATTACTTTAAGCTGACAGCATTTGAGTGTGAAATCTGCCACGGTTACGACAAGGGCATGGGCACGTCTCTGCCCGCAGGTGCAGGACAAGTGCTCCTGCTCCGTGCCTTGGCTGCAGACCTCTGCTGAGGATGGCAGCTCACACAGGGCTGCAGTAATGAGCCCCTTGGACTGGTGCAAGGTTGCGTTGAGTTCACCATGTCCCAGGAAGGCAGCACCTTCGAAACCAGGGTTAAATGCAAACTTTTAAAAATATCGTTGCTTTGTTTATTTCTAATATGCAAATCTCCACGGTTTGGCTCATGACCAAGGAGTTCCCCAGAGTGGTTTGTTGGCATAGCGAAATATTTTGATTTGGTTTGAGGCTGCCGGCAACAGCTCTAACTTGCAATTATATTATGAAAAAAAAAAAAGCGTGATCTATTTTCTGTCTATTATATTTGATTCTGGAGGGGGAAATCTTTTCAGTGGGAACTGAATGGGGAGTAATCTTCTTGTGATGAATTTTTAACTGAAGATTTCGTAGAGCTTGCAGTCCCATGAGAAGCGTTGGACTCCGGAGGCAATCTGATGCATGCCTGGAAGAAACCCTTAGAATAACAAACAGCATGAGGCAACGGATGGAAGAGGCCAAGCCACAGCACTCTATGCTTCGAGACGTTTACACATTCATTCTTTTTTCCCCCACAATTTTATGAGTTTTGATTAGACCCCTATGAGGGGGTGTAAGTGGGAACCTGCTCGGCACTGGCTGCTGTAACAGGGAGCAGGGCTAATGCCAGGCTGCGTGTGGCTGGCAGCAGCATCCTGGCTGCTCTGTGCTCTAGCAAATCATATCGCTTTGCTCTGGAGCCATCCAGAGGACAGCAGGGAGAAGATGCTTGCTTTGGTGCTCTGTCAGATGAGGAAGAATAGCTCAGTATGGGCTCTGGTGTACAGCAAACACTTTGCAGGTAGCCCTGAGGATGGATCATTCTGTTTGCATGAGGTTTATAGCACCCAGTGCGAACATCTGCCTTGTTTTCAAGGCTTGCAGAGGCCAACCTTGAATCTAGTGTTGGAGAAAGAGCCTTGCTATTGATCCTGTCCAGCAGCCTCAGTGTTTTTTGGTTTTGGCTCAGGCCTTTGTCACATTTGAGGATGGCACCATCAGCTTCTCAGAGGGTGAGTGGAGTGAGCAGAAGGTTGGCAAAAGGAGCTTCTCCCTGCGGAAAAGCAACTCCACAGCTCCATTGCAGCAGTTTGGAGACCTGCACAAACCATCCCTTTCCCTTCCTTTCCCTTACACCAATGTTATCCTTTCAGCTCTGTAAGAGACTTCATAAGTGTTTTTTTTCCCCGAGCAGTCTGATGTCTCTAAACCTGGCAGCATCCCTGTGGTCGAGCCTAAGGAAGCGCCAGTAGCAGGACCTCTCCAGCTGCCTCCTCTGGCGAGCAAGGATGGGAGGCTCCCAGGGCGATGCCATGGGAGAGGCGTCTTGGAGCATCACATTTTGTTTGCTTGGAGAGGATTATTTTTTTTTTTTACCTTCAGTTGCAAGAGCAGCTGAGCTCATGGTGGGTTTTAGTCTTGTATCAACGGCTGCACAGCTGACCGGATAGAGCAGCCCTTTCAAAAGAAGGCAGGCAAATATTGTTGCTGCTTTTAAAGGGTCTACAGCGTAGCTGGTCTGCTCCAAAAGCAGCTACGTGCTCCCCTAGGTAGTCTCATCTTGCAAGAGCATGACAGAATGGCGTTGACTCCTTATGAGAGAGATCACTTAGGAAAGGTGGGAAAATATCCACGATGAGAGCTACTGATGTTCAGGAATAATGAAGCTCCTTAAGAGGCTCAGTAATTCCTCATGATGCTCAGTAATTCCCTTTACTCTCATGTTTCAGGTCACAGCGTGCGTTCCCCGAGCTGTTCAGTCTGGAAGAGGGAACTCAAGCACGGTGATTTAAAGCTGATGAAGTTGTTCCTGTGTCTCTCAGGGTTTATTTTCACTCCAGAGGCAGCAGCCGGCGATAGATCTGCAGTAGTTCTAGATCCTCTTCCTACATGGGTTGTTCTTGTATGGACATTGAATTGTGGCTGGATGCCTTGCCAGGGCAAAGGTTGCTTCCCAAAGGTGATTTATTCCTCTGTCTTTGCCAAGAGGATATAGGGCTGAGTTTCCTGCACTTCCCAGGCCAGGCAATGGCAGGTAGATGTCTGTCCTTGTTCATGGAGCCCATTATGTACTTTTAATTGATAAACTCCATGCCCTGGAGGAGCCCAGCATCTATAAGGTGCCTGTTAGGACACGATGTAGCTCAACAGCAGATGCTGGTGTCACTATCTGCTCAGTTCTGTGCTGGGTTTTCCAGGTTGCAGAAAATGTGCATGGTGGTTGGA
>JAVCKT010077882.1:0-15036 GCA_032273925.1 Rhynchotus rufescens
AGTCTGTCTGATCAGGGAAACGCCAATATAATTTAAGTATTTTATATGCATCACTATTCTATACAAAATTAATTGCTAAGCACATTTCTTTCACATGGAATACAAGATAAATTAGATAAAAATGCTTAAAATATATTTTGCCACTTAGATTGAAATTTTTTGTTCCAAGGCACAATAAGTGATGCAGGCTAAATGTATCTTTAATTGGCCAACTTTGTTACTTCACTGGAATATATTAAGATTTGGCCAATGATTTCAGCATGCACAAAGTTAATTCACACTTCATGGACTAGATGATGGGTTACTCTACAAGTACTTGAAATTTGACAGAGATATTTACATGCTAAAGAAAGCACTCTGCAACTGAGAAAGAATCAAATACAAAAGAGAAGAAAAAAAGATATATGAGTAAAAGATTGCACCGTGGATCATTAATCTTATATACAAATCTAAAAGCGAACGGGACCAAATCTCACTTTTCATTCTATTACCACCAAGGGATGAGAAATGCAGTTTCTCTGTGAACAGGCTGTTTTAAGTTTTTGTCCTCAAGACTCCTCACACCTATAGTTCATGCTGATGTGTCAGTCAAAGTCAATGACAGTAACAGCACCAATGCATGAAGTCCATTAATTTGGAATGGCAGTTATTAGGACCTTTGCATGCCTCGGCAGGGACCAAGGACTTGGGGAGCACAAGCAGCTGTTATCTCAGCTGGGCCTCTGAGCACAGCCAGGCAGGTAGGAGTCTCCATCATCTCCAGGCTGACCTGGGAGATTGATTTAGAGAGAACTTTGCATGCTCTAGTCAAAACCTCTGTAGGCAACTTTTCCAGGGATCTTGGGCTCAAGTACCATATCAAGGAGTGACTTAGCCTTTTATATATATTTGAAAACTAGTATGCATTTGTCCCCAAATCATTGGCTTTGGCCTATACATGTGTCAGTTTGGGACTTAGTTTTTGATGTATTTTTATTATTGAGTTGTAATTTTAAAGGAAGTAAGATATAAAAAAGATAAAAGGGTCACACAGAGTAAATTAAGAATATTTATTGTATTCTCAGCATAAAAAAGAAATATTAAGAATTCCCTCTTAAGAAATATTTTTATTGCTAGTAATTTTTGCATAAATGGGACTCGAATGGCACAAGCAGGTTCTAATCTGAATCTCTTTACATATATTTTTAACAGTGTGTCATAATATAAGCATTAAGAAAGTGAAAAGTTTCTTTCTTGATTGAAACCTATGGGCCTTCCCTTCCTCCCAGGCTATATTTAAAAACTTGACATATTAGTTATGTTCAAAATAAGTTCTTGATGAAATGAGAGACACCTGCTGCCTTCAGAATACAGGAAAATCAGAATAAAGGGGGAAAAATAGAGATTTTAAAGCACTTCAGAACGACAATATTACTGAAGAAATGGTAGAGACACTCACACAACTGTGGAACTAGCCTCTGAGATCTCTGATTTAACCCAGTTGGGTCTAACTATTACACACTGAACTACAACTACTATACAGACCAATCTAGCAAAAATAGGGTCTTTTAGCAACTAGCAAAAATGGGGAACACACCAAGCCAAGAGTAATGAATAAATGGCATCACCTGAGCTACGTGCATGCTCCAGCTTATTTTAGAAAACCCTCGGAAAACAGACATGTAAGGAATCACTTACATATGTAGTATAGTGTAGTGTATAAATATAGCAGGGTAGTGAATACGTTCTGTCGCTACTGTGTTCCAACTGTGAGTGGTTTTAAAAACACCACTGGGGACATGAGATCCATCCTATTAAAAATGACTCATTGGTAGTAAATAGACCTGCTTTTGGTGAGGTGGTCTTGGCGATTCAATAGTTGGTATTAATGAAAAAGTCCTCTGATAATTCCCATCTTTTACAATTGCCAAGAACAAGAGTTTGTGTTTTCACCACAAGTTCATAACCTACGCAGTCAAAGATTCTTTTTTTGACAGCTGATAAGTATTAAAGTTCTAATTTTCACTACAATTACTGTATCTTAGTTATATGGATATTTGACATTCACAGGAGTAATGATTTAAACAACTTCTCATGGATATCATTAAAACTTGCATTACTATGCAGAGATGTTCATTTGATTGACACTACTAAAATGTGTGTTAAACAGCAGCAGTTACTCTGTGCTGTATCTACATCAAACAACATTTTTAATTGCTCATTAATTACAAATGGTAAAAGAAAAACAGGAAGTTTGATCACGAAATGCAGTTAAAGAGAGATTTGTCTGCATTGGCAAACAGCACTAGATAACAACATAATAGCTACGTCACCATACAGAAGGTGTCAGGCATCAAACCAAGGGAACTGGTATCCATTCATATATTTTACAATTTCTTTTTTTCAGTTCTATACTGAAGATTCAGTACTCAATCTTTGGAATTTCAAATATCAAAAAAATAGAATTTAAAAAAAAAATTAAATATTAAAGAAGCAATAACAAAAAGCAGCAACTTGTTCCAACACTGAATATACAGAACAATTAGTGTCAAGAGGTTTCAAGGCAAAAAGCAGGAATTTATATCTGTGAGTCACAGTCATTATTATAATCTCAGTAGGTTAATTAGACTGCAATTTTGGTTGGCTTTTTGTATGCTGTTAAAACTGCATAGAAGCTTTCAGGATGTGCTGCTCAGAAAATAAACAAAGTCAGCAGGATAAAAAGCAAAGCAAAAACTTCTTTTCTGAGGATTTGGGTTGTTACAGACAATCTGTAATACTCAGCAATACTTTGTTTTTTACTATGTTTCTTGAGAATCAAAACCTATGTTTTTTGAGGATTCAATTCAAGGTCTGGAAGTATAAATGCTGAGGTTCTTGGAGAGCTGATAAGAGAAGAACAGGAGAACAATATTCATTATTAAAGAAATTGTTTTATAGTGGGATTCTGCTCACATGTCTGTAGTTAGTATCAGAGAAAACTCCTTCCTGATACAAATCCATTTTCTACATGAGTAAGGACTCTGGCACCCAGGATCTTTCCCAGCTTGAATGTTATATCTTCCCACATCATATTTGGATTCACTAGATATTTAGTGATGGTCTGGTAACTGGTGATCTAGAACGAAGCATAAGCTTCTAAAAAACTGACCTCACTTCACTTTGGCAAAGGTTCTGGAGCCTGGGATTGCTTCATGACCACTAGGGCCACTGACTGTAATGACCTTACGCCAAAGGTTTCAAGTGTTTGGGGGCCAAGGAAACAGACTTGGAGGGTAGTCTGGGCACAAGAGAAGAACTCTGTGATAAAAGAACTAAATAAATTAATGAAGAGGCCATGTTATTTTCATTTGCCTTCTCCTCTGATTAACCTTGCTATTACATCTGAACTGAAGAGAAATTTGTGGTTTAAAAACATTTTTTTCCTGTTTATATAATATTTCCTCTTGTTTTCTATATATACAGAATTTTAAATACTGATCTAGTTCTTCCCTCATAACAAAGAGTGATAAAATGTCTGTTTTCTCACACACAAACAGTAAGATCTTTGGGAACTCTCATCATAGTTCTTCATGCATATTTTACAGCATTGTTGCACATATCTTGCACAAATATGGCAGGGAAATATAATGGTCCACACAGTGTATACAAACAAAATATTTTCTTGTAGAAGCACTTGAATTTAGGAGCAGACTATCCTGTTTTATACTTTTATTTTAAGATAGCTTTGTTTTGGAAACAAGTAAAAACAATCATCTCTCTGTCTACACACACAAAAACACTGTAACTGCAGAAACATACCATAAACACTGCACAAGTACGTGGCTTTCTTGGTCCCATCTCTATAACACTCAGAGAATTTGGTGATAATAATGAAAGACAAGGTAAGATGTCCACTGGTCTATTACATAAATGTGGCCTTACTAAAGGCTATACACAAACAAACAAACAAACAAACAAAACCTTCTAAAGAGAGATTTAGTTTGCTTAAATGTGAAATTCAATAAAAACAAATAAGAGCATGTCAGGTTTTCCAAGGCAATCTTAATAGGCAACCTTCTGTTTTAAGGAATCACCTCCAAATTGGTTCCATTTACCAGGTCAGTTTTTCAGTATGTAAAAAAAAACACAAATCAGGAGTTAATTTTCTTCTGTTACCTGAAAATTACTACGAAGTTCTTCGATGGATATTCTCAGAAATTTAAGATGACATCCTTTATTCATGTTGATAGCCCTTGCAATATGCCTGCAATGCCACTCTGAAAGACACTTGGTCTAAATAGGAAGTATTCATTTTCATTGATTCTTTTTAATCCACAAGGTTCAAAGCAGAATTTTATTTTATGCTCTAGAGATATTATGCAAGATTTTCAAAAATAACATATATTATATTTTGGTATTCTCCAACTTCAAAACCTAAAAAGAAATGCTTTAATGGGAAAATAGTACAGGCTACTGTTTTCCTAATAATGTTTACTTGGTAATTTTGTAAAATTAGCATAGATACATAGCAAAAGAGCTTGCAGAAAGAAAATATTTTCTCAGATAAAGAAGCAAGCAAAACAGAAAATGGCTATTCCTTTTGTCTCTGTTTTTCTTTTAGATCTGGAAATAATGTAATACAAAGTGTTTTTCTCATTAATAGTATTCTTTGGTAAATTCTTATATTTTCATTAAATACAATATGCTCTCTCATACTTTCCATTGCTCTTCCCAAGGAGAAACTAAGAAAAAAGAAAATTTCCAAAACACATTATTGCAAGTAGGCTGATCCAATTCTTTGGTGTTCCTGACATTATTTACATAAATGATATGATAAAAAAAGACTATTAAATCTCATCAGAGAATTTGTTTATGAATTAAAACTACTAGAAAATTAAGAAAAGTAATTGTATGTGGAGCTAATGGCAGTAGCTTTCGTCTACAGTTGACTAATATAACAAGGTATACAATACACTACAATATTATTATTAGAGGCATGACTTTAAAAACTATTAAAGTGTATCTAGATTTAAAGAATTGAGAAGAAACAGTCCTGGTATTGCTCTAGCTTTCATAAAGGGACTAAAGGGAGAGGTTCCTTCGCTGCCAATAATAACATATACTACATAATAAACATATACTTACTGAGTAACATACTCAATTTAAAAGAATGCTAAGTCCTGGGCAGAGTATTAAAAAAAAAAAAAAAGAACAGTTATAACACTGAAGTAACAGTTTCTCATCTAAATGTAATATGTAATTTTTAGATTTAAAGAGTATTCAATCTGTAACTTTATTACGTGAAAGAAGAAAATAAGCATAACTGTTACCAGTTCATCTTAGCAAATGACAGGCTATCACAGTGATAAAGGCAGATGGGTAAAATGGACAGATGGATAAAATGAACAGATGGATAAAATATTCATCCATGTGTGTGTGTGTATATATATATATCCATCCACAGATATGTATAAAAATATATATACACATACATACATACATGTGTATATATATGTATATAACTTCTTATTTAAGTATCAGATATGTACAAAAAAAGTGAAAATGAATCCGATTATTGATAGCACTGTGTATGCACTTGTATTATACCTATAATTACAAAAAATGCAGATCCTTTTTCCAAAGTTATTCTGGTATTGCATGTTATCCAAACTACATCTTGCCTCATAAAATAAACATGGAGCAATTAAAGAAATAAGAAATGTGAACCAAATCGCTTAGACATGTGTAACGCCTGATTAAATTTTATGATACATTCTTTGATTACGGGACAATAAAATAAATAATTAAATAAAAAACCCCACAAGTTCCCATCTAAACTTTACATAAAGATACAGAAATACCGATAGGGTTACTTGGATATTTTTTGAAGGAGGTAACCTTGTCAATAACTTGACTTTCTATATATCTGGTGAATTTCTTACCCTCATCTTTGAAGAAAGACAATATCGATAATTGGCCACTACAATATGAATTTCTTTTTGGCAGAGCTTCCCTACTAGGTGATTCAATCTAGTGACATCTACCTAACTAGAAGGTTGGACCATATGAACCCTAAAGGACCCTTCCAAACACTATTTCTATGATTTAATGAAAATGTGCAATGACAATGTTCTTATCCTATGCAGACAGATGAAAAACACAGGGATACCTCAGCAGAACATAACCTTCTTTCAGTAGCAAGGGGAAAGCAGTTCTTCTGAAAAAAAAAAAAAAATTATAAATAAATTCACAGCTGCTAAAATGCTGTAGTTTTCAGTGAAGCTCTACCATAAAAGCAATAAGACTGTAGTTCAGTACTGCTGGGAAAAGCCCTAACCTGTGACCTACAGGAAATAAGAGAATAAGTCTCACTTTTATCACAGACCTTATATCTATTTTCAGCATACCTTAGGTCATGCCTCCAGGCCCTCCATCTGGAGAGGATTTGTGATTGGCTTCTTTTATATTCTCCTATCCTACACTTAATAACAGTCTTTAGTGAAAGACAACTCAACAAATCAACTGATTTAATATGAACGGTGCATGTTCTTTTTTTGGTTTGTTTGTTTGTTTTTTGTTGTTTTTTGTTTAGTAGATCTTTTTACATCAAGATTCTCATCCTATGTCCTGTAGTCCACTTGGACAATTCATTCAACCTTTATAATAGTTACAATAGCAACTTTTTGAAGTTAGCTATTTTATCGTTTATGGAATTCAGCAAGGAAGCTACAGAAAAGGCAAAAAAAAATTGATAAAGATTTTAACTGGCAGCCTGTGCCATTTAGGCTGTCTCTGGTACTAGTATTTACCCTCCTAAGAGAGAACTGTTACTGTCCTAGAAGGAGTCTGTAAAGATGTTAATGATGAGTAAAATTATTTTGTTTACACTTGTATGGTAACATAATGCTAGGCGTTACAATAGTGCTAAAAGACTGAACCAGACAGAATAAGAAACTATGATAGTGTGCATCTTTTCAATTGGTTCTGGAATTGGTTCTGGATTTTACTATTCTACATCTTGAAATATGCATGTGATAACTTCAACCAACATAAACATAAATATCTCTACATCTTTTTGTTCTATCATAAGAAGATGTAAAAAAAACCTGATAGATTTCCACTTACTTCATTACTTGCTGTCAAGTAAGTTTGAAGGAAACAGCAAGATCATCACTTTAAAGTACAAATGTCTAGATGCTGTCTAGAGATTCTATTAAACCACATGACACAATTAGGTTTTTATTAAACTATATGGCACAATTAGGTTAGGAAAAGGTTTATTTTCCTTTTTTTAAAAAAAAAAGTTTTTTTTAAAAGGTTTGCAACTGAAACTATTTTATCTTTGCTGCATCAAAATTTTTTTTTCTTTCTATAATGCATCCTGTTCCTCATTATTGACACTGATATACTTATCATGTACATACTGATTTCCAACATTAAATTGTATGCCAAGTGTGTAGCATTAAATTGCATTTTAAAGAGACATTAGAATCCAGGTAAAGGTTACCTATCTTGGCTCTTGAAATTTTCAATTGCTTGTAAATGCTTGAAAATCAATGATTTTCAAGGTCATAAATTACACAACTTTCATTTCCGTCAAGCTGGATGGTGTCAAGGAAGTGCCTTTAACCTGTGATCATTAAATGACATAATGCTCCATTCTCTGTGATCCTTCCAGTAGATAATACTGATACACTGTTTTCTGCTATACCACACACTGTCCATCTTGTATAGACATAGGATTCCTGCTACTGCAGGCATTACCAGGAGATTGCATGTCTGTTATAAAACTCAATGTAACTGAGTAGACCTCCAGCATTTCTGTAAATTTACTACAATATTATAAAAAGTAAGACTTGAAGTCTTAAACTAATTCATCTTAGATATATTTTGTTTTAATCTGAAATGCTTTAACACTTCAGAAATTTCAGAAGTGAAAAATCAAAGCACCTCACTAGGGGTAAATTCCTGTTAAGTTTGACAAGGGAAAATGTATTATACAGTATGTACCTCAAGTCTAGATGACTCATCACAAACCAACCAATATCTAGGAAGCTGAAAGTACTGGCAGTGGAACACTATACTGATAGATAAAAAGGTTTGAAGGACAATAGCCATGAGAATGCATCTTGGAGAACTGAAATCCTAAAAATACACTACTTAGGTCATAAAAACTTCAGGAACTTCCCACAGCTTTGTACCACTTTGATATACATTTCTATCTCACTTCTCTATGTTTTGATAAAGGAAATCAAATCTTTTATCTTGGTTAAATCCTCAATTCCACTCTTAAATAACAGAACAAATAGCAATGATTGTTCCTTTGAAAGCAATGGGTTTATATTAAAACACTCTGCAAAGAATAGTCAAACCTCATTTTGCTGGGACTGCCAACAGAACACAGATCTAAGTCCCTCTTTCCTTAAAATCTAAATATAAAACACACATAGATGTCAGCTACAGATAGATGAGGGACTGTCATATCACTCAGATCATATTAGCCATCATAACAGCAAACAGAATAACCTTTACAGAATAATTATTATTCACTGCTGGCTTAACATCTTGGGCTGCCTGTTGAGGCATCCTGCCACTTCCTTTTCCTTAAATGGAGCTCTGTGCTAATACTGCAGTTCAATAGAGTTTATGAAGTTCAATTTGCCCTTAAACTCAAGTTGAACATTAGCATTTTGTAACCTTACAAACTTATATTTTCCAGTATGAAGTGAAGCCAAAGTAGGTTCAAGGGATGTGGAAAACCAGCTCATAAAATGTTAATTATTGTATCTATAAAAATGTTAATTAACTTCAGTCTAAAATGCCAACAGAAATAAGAGTGCCTTTGTTGTGAATGTGGAAGTACTGTTGGGGTGCATGCCTGGCACAGCAAAAGGAGTATTTTACCAACCAGAAAAATAAAGTAGGTTTTTACAAGTTACAAAGGGTATACCTCTCAGTGCGTGAAAGCAGCCTTTTCTAACACCTTGAAAAAGCTGCTTGCCAGAGGCACTGCAGTGATTGTACACACCACGGAAGCGTTTTTCAAGTCTGAAGCTCTTAATTTCAGAGGAGACTTTCCAGCAGCCACCGAACGAGCTGAAACAGGTGTATCACTCTTGTTCGTTAGCTTAAGATTGCTCAGTTAGCTGCCTTTTCCTTGGGTTTCTTTTTTTTTTTTTCACTTAATATTGTCATGTTTAGAATGGTGCCATGTTTCACTAGATACCAAGACACTGCAGTGATTGGTCCCTCATAGTCCTTTAACCTATTTATTACATTACAGCATGAAAGCCAAAAACAAAACAATATCCATAAGTGATTACTTGGACTCAGCTCTGTCAGCAGCAGACAAGGAGCCCAACAAACTTCAGCACAACCTCACCATGAATTTCAGATCCTGCACCTACATACCAGTTCCTGCACCTCCAGGGAGTTCCAATGAGGGTAGAAATAGATGATAAGAAAAAGAAATATTTCCTAGTGACTGAGCATATGATTTTTTTTTTTAAGAAAATGGTGAAAGAATAGAAGCATGTATACAGGAAGTTTAGCACTTCCTTAAGCACTGAAAAAAGATCCTGCAAAGTTATTGAGATTTTCAGCATAGTCCAGTGAAATGTATGTACACACAGTTACTTTAGAGAAGGAATAGCTCCACTCATTATAACATGGAGGAAAACATGGTAACAATGACAAAAATCTAACTCATATCATTTAAATAAAAAAGCTCATGATGTTCAGATAACAGCCCTGTGAAATGTTTTAACCTTCAATAAATGTTGTTTCAAGCAGAGTTATCACAAGGGAATTGTAAACCTAAAGGTGATTACAAAAACACCTCTTCTTCAATCAAAAGAGACAGAAGATCATTTTTATGAAGTGACTCAAAATTTTATTAATCTTCCTCTTGCTCTTTACCCTTTTCTAACTCATTCTAGCTTCTTCAAAAAATGACAGCTTTGTAAAATAATTTTGGTAAGGTAAACCAGTTAAACCCTTAGAGAGACCCTTTGAACTCCTTAGAAATCTCAAGACAAAAGGAAAAAGAAAAGGAAAAAGGAAAAAGGAAAAAGGAAAAAGGAAAAAGGAAAAAGGAAAAAGGAAAAAGGAAAAGGAAATCTCAACATGTGGATATTATCTTCATCCTCTTCATAACAGCACGAGACAGCAATATTGACAACCTGAATACGCCACTGAGGAAAAGGACATAAATTGCTAGAAAATGTGTTATATGTTCTAGCTAGCAAACACATATATTTATTCTCACTTTTTCATGATCATGTCAGTAAAGCAGGTGGAAGTGGTTTTATCTCAAGCATGTATCACACCTTTCAGTTTAAAACATAAAACTGCTTACTGGTTTAATGACTGGCAATGATATGATAGCCCACAAATTTCTACCAGCTGGACTTACACACAATAATAATATGTTAAGTCTTCTCAGCACAGGGAATAGAGCTCCAAACAGACAAGAGAAGTTTCTTTTGCCAAAACACATTTAAGTTCCTGCTTGTGGCAGACTGAAAACACAGACAGAAAATCTCACTTTCTGCTTGTCAATCTGTGTTTCACTTGAAATAAGTAATACTTAAAAGAAGAAAAAGGAGAAAAAAAAAGTTTTTAGTGTTTATCTTTGGTTTCCAGGTTTGAATTCAGATTCCTATGTCTGTTATATAGGTTAAAAACTGTTCAGATGTTCTTTCCCTTCCTGCTGAAGGACCTTGCAGTTTGAAACAAGTACGTGTCCTTATTTTCTGTCCTACATAGAGCATTTGACAGTAATCATGAAAACCTTAATCCTGAATAGATAAGCCTCTTTTAAATAGCTATATACATTCTGTACAGAACACTAAGAGGACACAGTGCTAAGAAAGTGGATTTACTATAGGACATTCCTTTCCGACAGGACTTTAAAATCTTCTATAATGAAGTCAGAACAAACAAAGGAAAAAAGTCTACATATAGAGCTTAGAGTGACTTTTGCACAGGAAAGAGTAGAGAAGACTCTTCTACTCTATTCTAAACCAAGCTGGAGAAAAGACCACCAGCACAATCTATGCTACTGGAGTTACTAGATTACATATGAAGGAAAGAAAGAGATGTGGGGACACGTATAAACAGAGAGCAAAGACAGCAGTGCAGCTCTCCAAGGAGAGATAAGAACCCAGCAAAGATCCTTATGGTTTGAGAAGCAGCAGCCTCACAGAAGATAAAAAGAAAATAGAAAATATTATGGGAAGAAAGGGCAGGCCAAAAGGAATAGCACGCATAACATCAATTTAAGATTCTGGATGAAAGAATATTCTGCCTATTGGAATAACATCAAGCTTCCAATATTAGTAATTTCTTTCCATGTAAATGATCTCTTTTGAGAGAATAATCATTGTTAGTTACATTACAAATACAGTCATTGAAACAAAACTTTCAGCCCATTATATTCAGCCCATTATTATGTGTTTTTTGCCTTGATTTGAAATGGAAGACTGAAATGCTAATATGCTGACTGACTGTAAATTATTAATACCAATTACACAGAACAGAGAGCTAAGCTCCAGTTGTGTAAATGTAACTGCAGGAGAGAATCAATTCTCAGCTCATGATGGCTGTTATTAAAGACAAACCTTGAGAGAAGTACCAAGTTGACCAAGTTGACTTATTACACTCTGCACTGAATAAAGAATAGTAAATTCTTCAAACCAAGTTAAGAAGATGAGCAGATATAGGGCAAATTATCTGACTAAATCATTAAACAAATTATCACTCTGACTTCCATCTGATTTCATTAGAGTGAAATAAAAAGCACAACTCTGACATTCATTTTTCTATACATAGAAGTAAGTCCAGAGTCCAGTCCTTTTTTCCGTCTTTTCTTTCTAGAAAAGTTAACTGCATATTTTGTACATATAGTCCCATTTCCTACTATATTGATGCTGGGGCCTTTTCAAGTTTTACTGCAAGATAATAAATAAGATAATAAATAAGATAATATGGTTCTCATAAAGTGGCAGAGATGCAGAGCTCCTGGAAGCCATGACCAGTGGAGGGAAGTTTCCCAGTGCAGCCAAACTCCTCAATCATACAAGCTTCCTATGGTTTCCAAACATATTAGTCTAGAGGCAAGGAGGGGCTGAACAGACTGCTGTCCATTCCCTCCATGCTTCAAACTACAGTGTCATGCTATGAATGAGAGTGAGGAATTGGATAGGCCTCAAAATAACATAGCAAAAAAAGGCAATCTTTTTATTTAGTGTCATCCAAATCACTTCTCTACTAAAACTGAAATACTGAAGCTCCGGACAAACACCTGGCAATATCAGAAGGTGTGGAAGTATCTTAACGCCATTATCACTTCTAAGACTTCATCAATCTTTCTAAATTATCACAGAGACTGCTATAGGCTGAAGGAATCCATGAAGTCTAAGATCATAGCTGTCAGGAGGCTTAAAAGAGCCGCAAAAATCAAAGCGGACCACAGCACTCAAATGCAATGATATGCCATCCAAAGGTTAGTTATCTATTTGTCAGAGGGACAACTAGAAGAGAGATGGGCTATTTTCCTCCTTCATTTCTGGAAATTCTTCACTAGATTGTTGTATTACAATAAGAAGTCACTTTTAAAATTATTTTAGTCATTCCTAATAAATGCCTTCAGTGGCAGTTGTCTTTGAGATGAGAAATAGCAAAAACTTACAGATATACAGATAAAGTTAAAAGCATTTTTAATCAAATATTAACATACTCAATATTAAGAATTTCTTCCATTCATGTAATCTTTGATTTTCATAAATCTTACTCTTTCAAGTAGCCTCTAGTTTATTATATTGTTTCACCAGCTGCACTTTTAAGATATCAGTATTTTTCAATTAGTTTCTCTTTTACTTTACTGAGTTAATTTTAGCAATTGCAGCAGACTATAAAATGCAATATGAGCGCAGGTCATATTCCACACTTCCATAAAGAAGAACAAAAATTAAACAGAAACAAATGCATATATTAAATAAAAACTTCACTTAGCATCACTTAGCAGTACTAATAAAAACATCACTTAGCAGTACTTTGAACACCAACACTAAAAATGGTAACATTACCCACATGACTCACTGCAACAGACTGGTTCCATAAAGGAGTTATGTTAGATGTTTGCCAACAGACAACAAAAAAATCATGCAGAGAAAGCTATGAAGATCTAAATTGCAAATATTTTAAAAAATCAGTGGCAACTGCCTGCATATTAACCTGTTCACAGTATACTAGAAACAATTACAGATCAATTTGGTAATGTAAGGATGTACCCTGAGTTGTGAATTTGATTATTATTCTGTAATATTACATCTATGTCATTAGAAAACAGAAGACATATATAAAATACAAATGCATAAACATTTGAGATTCGAACTGTGTTGATAAAATATTTGAACAGGCAACATTTTTAAGAAAACATTATTGTTTTAGAAACTGGCAGGGACACAAGTCATAACATTTTTTGGCCATTGCACTTGACAAATCAGCTTCTAAGCAGTGATTCCTCCAGAAAAAAAAGATCAAGTCATAATGTCAGGCTACTATAAAGGAACTTGCGTGGCTTCTATATGCTTGGATATTCAAAGTCTTTTCATCTCCAGTGGATCAAATCAGCACTTTTCATGACCATTACAATTTTTGCAGGAGCCCAAGAAAAGATATTCTGTTTTAATGATACTACCAGTTGAGAATATTCAGAATGAGAAATATAATTAAGATCATAATTTTGAGTTTGATGATCTATGACATAGAAAAGTCTCTATAAAAAAAAAAAGTGTTAGAAATGAATCCCTTGTACAGCATTTCCTTCATGACTTATTCTCAGAATAACATTCATGTCACAAAGTTGCTTGTCTTCATTTCTCACAGGAGGTTCAACTGTCATAGCTCAATAGAGTGGAAAAAAAAAGAGGGAAAAAAGTGTCAGAGAATATATATATAATCAGAGAAGCTGGAAATTGAGTAACAACAGTAAAAAAGTGCATAGGTTTTTATCCAATATTACTACTTGTAATAGGTACAACTGTACCTAGCGACTTATATATGTATTTTCCCTGAAACTGTTAGCATGTCTGGTTGTGGTACCTCTCTATCCATTGGTCCTTTATGAGCTAAATTAGACAAAACATGGCAACAAGATTCATGTATAGAAGAGACTTGAGCACAACCCTCTTTTTTTTTCATAAACAAATGAATAGTCAAGCAGTCTTAGCATATCCAATAAGACAAAATATTTTTTCAGACAATATATAATTAATTTGAAAGACTCACTGTAACACATCACAGACATTAAGAACCTTATTTTTATAAATTTCAATATATGAACCAAGTGTTTATAAAGAACAAACTTATTCAAGCAATGGTGTTGCAATATGTAAGAGATCAATTAAACTCAGTTACTGTAATGCATATCAAAAAACGTTTTTGGTCCAAATGAGTCTGTCTGTGTACATTTACTCTTGCCTGGTTTAAGGTATATGCAAAGCACTAGAGGCCAGGACAGTATTTTCCCTGGATACAGGTTCTTCTATGATGATTCATTCCCATGGCTTTTTTGGCTCTAGAGTTGGCCTCCATCCAAAGAGAATATTGTAAAAGATAAATTTGAAATCCAATTGGGTACTAACAATTTTGGAAAAAAGATCCAGGCAGGTGTATTCTCTTTATCGCACATGAGATACATTCTGGTAATCCCTTTCATTTGAAGACATCTCTCTGAAATCAGTATATTGTGCTACTTTGTCCTTATAGCTTGGCAAAGTTAGAAACTCTCAAAACTGTATTTTGAAAATTTGTAATAACAGAATTGCACCAATTTCCATGTTTGATTATGTTTATTTAGACACTCGAAAATTGCCCTTAACATTGAGAAAAATCTTACAGTGAAATTAAAAAAAAAAAAAGTTATTTTGCCATCAACAAGTAATTTTAAAAATTGCCTTAGAGAAAAGTATAGGATTAAAATGTAATATGCCTTCTACTTACCTCCTGCTATAGTGTGGCTTTCAAATTTTTTTTTTTCTTATTCATTTAGTTAGCTAATTTTCTCATTTA
>JAVCKT010078001.1:0-15030 GCA_032273925.1 Rhynchotus rufescens
CTGCCCAGAGAGGTTGTGTAGTCTCCTTCTCTGGAGATCTTCCAAACCCGCTTGGACGCAGCCCTGTGCCACGTGCTTTAGGTGACCCTGCATGTGCAGGAGGTTGGATTAGATCACCTCTAGAGGTCCCTTCCAACCTTAAGGATTCTGTGAAATGAGAAGCCTCTTTGTTCTTGCTTTTTATCTCAGTCTTTCATTTGCTCCCTTGGGTTTCGGGTTGCCAGCATGCAGCATGGACCAAGCGCATGCGAGGGACCAGCCTGCGGCTCCCCAAGCTCAGCTGTGTCCCAGGGGCCACTCCTGCAGCAGAGCGGCACAGCGAGAGGGAAGATCTTCCGGGGAAGAAGACCCATTTTCTAAATGATGCTCTCTCGGCACCTGTGTTATCTATTGCTAGACTTGCCCACATGGTCACTTACTCCTCTTCAAAGGAGAACTCTGATTTCTATCCCCTTTCCCACTAAAGGGGGGATGTGTAAAACTTCTAGCCATTTTTCTCTCTCCCAGTGTACTCTCCTCTTCTAGTGACGCAGTGCCGTAATTCTTGAGAGCTGCATCACTTGGGGAAGAGGGCAAGGGCTGATCCTTGCTGCTACGCATTACACCTATTTGCAAAAACGTAAGAGGTGCAGCATCCTGTAACACTTCATGTTGAAGTGGTTTTTTTTCTTTTTTTTTGTCCTGCTTGTCAATCGGAAACTGATCCTCAAAGATTTATCTTGATATTGTATTTTGGTTCTCAAGCATTAAGTTCCCAAACTAATGTATGCAATACATTCCAGAGAGCATACTCTGTATTTGAATATTTATAGCTATTGCTGTTTCCCTGCTGTTTCTCTGATACCAGGATTTTCACTTCTCTTTGCTGGAATCTGCATGCTTCCTATGTGCTGGTAAACGCCAGCTCCAGCTGTCCAGTGTAACTCATGGCTCTGCTCAGGAAACATTCCTATACACAGACTATAGCAAATTTTAAAAGCTGGAGAAAGATGTTGATTGAGATAGATGCTATAAGCAACTCATTTATGAAAGTGATGTGACTGTTTGGACTGGCAAGTAAATACATTCTTGGTAGCAAATCTTGTTTCAAATAAACCTTGCATTTTACTCCTCCTTTGAATTAGCTCTTCTCCTGAACACCTCAAGTCAACCAAGCTGAAGCTTTGCAGCCATTCTGCCTACTAACACTTTCATTGTAGCCTAGGAAATCTATAGGTGGAAGCATGAGACTGCATACATAAAAATTGGGTGCCGGGTTTAACACGTATAAAGCTTAAAACTCAGCAGAACAGGAGATGCTCTTTAGAACTGATTCTGAGCTCCCCTGCAGATAAGGGGATGTAGGTAGCAAAAGTTCCCAAATGGGAGGTAGAAATGTGCAGCAGAGCTGGATTTAGCAAGTCATGCAAACAGTGCAGTACTACAGCGTTCACAGCTCAATGCTGAAATTTGTGCTGCAGTTTCACAAGTTTTGATTACCTGGCAGCAGCAGCAAACATTAGCTTTGTTTTGCCATGGAAAAGCTTCTATTTTGTTTCTGCATCAAATGATACAGAATTGTCTAAAATCAGATGAACTAACCTTTTTGCTGTAACTTCAAGCTGTAGTTCCCAAGGGGGGTCGCTGTTTAGTGTAAGAGAGTGAGTTGAAGAAGTTTGTATTGCTGGCCTTGATGTAGCAAAGATTCAGTTTGTTGGCCTAAATGTCACTGACTTGATGATTTTGATGGGCTACAAAAATGGGTTGACAAGAATCTCGTGAAATTTAACAAATGGAGGTGCCAAGTGCTGCCCCAATCCAGGCAGGTGGCCAGCTGGCTGGAGAGCATCTTTGCAGAGCAGGACTTGGGGGTCCTGGTGAGTGCAGATGAACGTGAGCCAGGAACATGCTCTTGTGGCACAGAAGGACAACAGCCATCTGGGCTGCATTAGGCAGGGCGTTGCTAGCCAACAATCCTTCCTCTCTGCTCACCACTGGTGGGACTTACCTGGAGTACCATGTCTGTGCTGGGATCCCCAGTATGGACACAGAGTTACTAGAGCGAGTCCACAAAGACAGCAGAGGTACTGGAGCATCTCTCATCTTCAAGAAGAGGCTTAGAGAACAGGGACTGTTCAGGCTGGAGAAAAGGCTTGGGTGGGTCTAATCAATGTGTATAAATTTATACCAGAGGTATAAATACTCAATGAAAGGAGGTAGAGTGAGACTCTTCCCAATGGGGCCATGTGACAGGAGGAGAGGCAACAGGCACCAAATAAAACACAGGAAATTCCCTAAACTTTTCATAAACTTTACTCTTACTGTGAGGATGATTGAACACTGGGGCAAGTTACCCAGAGGGGCCGTGGAGCCTCCGTCCTTGGAAGTGCTTAAAATCCAACAGAATACTGTCCTGAGCAATGTGTTCCAGGTGACCCTACTTGGGCAAGGGGCTGGACTAAACCATCTCCTGAGGTCCCTGCCAAGCTCAACCGTTCTGCTACTCAGCTGCCAGCTGGGAAGGGAATTTGTGCCAACAGAAAAAACACCACCACCACCACCCAGATCTTACTGCTCCAGTGTGTTCTACCTCGGTTCATCTCTTCAGAGATGGAACATGTCTCCTTGTTTATCAACAGCTAGTTTTCAATATAGTGTGTTCTGCCATATTGTGAAATTACAGTTCAAAATTAATGCATTTTATTTATATTAAATGCCATATTTATATTAACAGTGTTTTATAGCTGTCAATAAGTGTATGATAAAGCTGAATCTTCTGAAGAACGTATTAACAAGTAGCTTATCAGGCACCTAAATTAAATGACCACACCTGAATAAGTATTTTTCTTCTGAAAGTGGTGATATTTTTCCAATAACATTTCCCTAAATTCCCTGTCTAAATGGAAGCTAAGTTACTTGGACATCTATTTCAAGTTCCGAGTTTCGACTGTTTCACAGCATTCACTATCATTGTCCTTTTAGGAGCAAAGCTGCTACAAAACAATGCAGCGAGTACGGAGGTGCAAGAGCTGGTATGAGATATCAGCACTTTATGGCAGCACTTGGGAGCCACCACAGTTCCTGCTGAATAACTATCAAACAGTCTTCATGTCTTGCTAGGATGATGTGATGTTTGCATAAAGATGGGGATCTCGCTGTTCCTTAGAGAAATTCTATGCGAGAATATCCTGACACAGAATATATTTGTCCCTGAGTCCTAAGGCCTTGGGCAGTCTGCTAGTGATTGAGCAGAACAAATAGTGTGACCTACAACTGCCTTCAGGCATCTGGCAGTGTTTCCAGAGACACATCAGAACACTGTCTGGCTTTATTCTGCAAGAACTGTTCCTGCAAGAGGATGTATATAGATTTACAGGATGAGAGAGAAAAAAAATCATTTCAATGGGGCAAGACTGATGAAAAATGAGCTTTATGGCACTCCTTGCTAGCCCTTTGGCCATCGTTGTTGCCAGGGCCTATGCTCAATGGCCTCTATCACAGAACACCGGGATCAAAGTGCACCAGGATCTTCTACGCTTCAAAGCAGCAGCATGTTCCATATTATGCCTGGTGTGCGGGGGCATCGAGGCCTGGAGAGTGGCCAAGGGTTTGGCACAAAGACAAGACAGGCCATGAGTGCGGAGGGTCTGACAGCCAGTCCTACGCGCTGGCTGCAGCTTCTCTGGAAACCTCACTGGGCTTGGTACCTGCAGGCTTTCTTTCCCAGAGCTCCAATAGCGACAGCTGCTGTAACCAACGTGGTGGTTTTAAAACATATATGTATATATTATTATATGCACAGTCTATTCTGTGTCTTTCCCTGAAGGAAACTCTCATCCCAAGCAATCTAGTCCCATGTGGTGTTGATTGTACCCTGCTCCAAGACTTCTCCACCTTTCTTCTGGCTGGTTACCTTCTCCTGCAAACAACTCCTCTTCCCAAGCCCCAGGGCTGAGTCCATTTAGGACAGTGGGAAAGCACAGGGAAGCACTGAATAAAGTATAAGTAAAATCCAGTTTATAAAAAAAATTGTAATTAATAGTGTTGATTTGATTAAAGTTAAAATAAAATCCAGCTTATACAAAATTTTGTAAGCAATAGTGTTGGTGTTTATTTAACTGTTATTTAATCCATTCAAGTAAGAGAAGCAGAGACTTTGTAAATGATTCACAGTGTCTTCAGTGTTTTGACACTTATTTCAGTTGTATTTATTATAGAAAGCAAAGACCATATCTCCTGACTTTGGCCAAGGATGTACTGCAGTAAACAAAATCTACAAATGCCCCTTTGACTACATCTGAGGATACTTCACTCAATAGGGAAGTTGCTTTCTTGAAGTGTTCTCCTTCAAGGACTAGGGAATTAGCCCTGTCTTCTAAATACTCTACTAGGGAATGAAACCACTGACAAATTCATTGTAGCCATTCTGAACTAATTTGTCTTAAGTGCGCATCTAATGATTGAATTTATCGGAATTTAGTCTTTTGGATGTGGCTTAGCTGCTCTGCTCAAAGTAAATCATCTCTGGGAGTTTCTTACTCCCAGCCCGGGTCTGGGGCTCTATGAAAGAGGCCTAACCTAACTCAAATGAGCTCATACATGACACCGATGAAGAGCACACATGGGGTCAGTTACTTCAGATTGACTGTTCCCTGGTGGTAACTGAGTCTAAGCCCAGAGGTCTGTAGAGAAAGCATTACTCTTTCAGAAGTATCCCTTTCAAAAGAAATAGCCACTGCTGGGTGGTTAAATTAGCTAAGTATTTCTCAACCATTCTGCTTTTCTTTAAGGCTATCCTTGAAAAAGGGAATTTCTCAGAGATAGCAAACTGCCTCATTACTTGGAGCAATACCTGTTATTCAAGTTGCTGAGATTTGTCTTTAAGTCATAAATTACCAGCGTCAATCATTCGACCATGGTCAAATGTCTTTTTTTTCCCTAAGAAAGAAAATTGCAAATAAAGATTCTTGCGGTTCATTCTACATTTTACAGTATTTAAGCCATTGTCCAATTATGCAAATATTCTTGGGCATAAATTGCATAGCAGGCTGGAAATGGAGCTTTTTGCCTTGCTTTCCAATGGAGAGCTTTACGTTCTACTTCTCAATCTAGTCCTCAGCAGGAGGTGCACAGTGAACCACATGCAAGATGTCAGCTTCCCATGAGAGGGATGCCTAAGCTGTGCAAAGTTGGTGATAAAAAAGGTAATTTTATGTGGCAAAAAGGTTGAAGATAAATCTGCAGTATGTTCTCATATCTAGATATCAACAAACAATGCATCACATCATCTACTGTTAAATAGATCAAACTAGTACTGCAAACATTTTTTCAGTCGTATTTTACAAGAAAGCATCAGTTTTGCTTCAACTAACTATTAGAAGGCTGTTTGTGTAAAAACACAAATTGAATGCTTTCATGCACCCTGGCTTTAACGAGTTGCCTGTTAGAGTTTCTCTTGCACTTCATTTAAGCAAACGGTTGGCTAATCAGATCAGTCCTCCTAACCCCAACTCATTCTCTGTGTTGGAGGAGGGGTTAGACCTATGCTGCTGGGCTCTGGGTTGGGCCCATTTCTGTGCCCTGGGGAGGAATTTGCAGGCTTCTCCACGCTAATGGTGATCCGGGCTATAATTAGGCTTGCTAGAAGATCTGAGCTGACCTATTAAGAGCTCCCTAGGGCTCCCTAAGTTGTTTTGGAGACCAAGCAGAAGTCAACTGGCAAGGGGTGTGCTGAGAGGGGTACTTCAGTCTTCCTGTGTCAGGGAAAGGTTCCTGGAGGGCAGGATTGAGCTGGAGATTAGATGGACATCTAGTGAAGTTAGGACTGGAATTCCTAACTCTATACATGCAGAGTACCTCCTGGCTGAGTACAGTATAGCAGACTTCCATATTATTTTAAAGCAGAAGTAATATGGCTTAAACTTATCTTTAGGTTCATCGTCTCCTAAGGCTGAGGGATGGAGACAGTGTTTCCCAGTTAGCTGAGCTAGCACCATAACACTCTTGGTGGCAGGATGGGAGAATATCCAGATTTGTGCTCGTAGGCATGGGGCTACTCAGGGTCAGTGGCTGCAAAGGAGGGGATAACCTCAATCTAAGGGTGTTACAAAGTTATCAAGATGGGGTTGGATTGCTGGAAGGCTTTGGACTGTCATTGGAAGTCCTTGAAATTGGAGTTACTAGGAATCCTCAAAAGAGGATGGCATAAATGGGAGATTGCCATCACACCACTCTGCCTGTAATGGATTAGCTTGAGCTAAGCAGTGCTTAGGCTTGCCAAGATGAAGCTTCTCTCTTCTGTGGTGGTAGATGACATCAATTGCTAAGAATCTTGCTTGGATGCAGAACAGACTTAGGAAGAACCAAGGCCACAGGGTGCCCTTCCTGCCCCTGGCCAGGGATGCCTGGAATCAGGCTGAACTAGAAGGTGGATCTTCCCCGGGAGACAAACTCCAACTTCCGGCTGTTGTTGCTGTCCTTGGGAAGATGGGTATCATTATTCAATGGAACAAAGCATTTGGGAATTTCAGCATTTTTCATTGGACAGAATTATTTTCTAATTTAGACAGCCTGAATGATTGCTTCCTTCTTGAGACTTCACAGTCTTCCCAAATCTGATCATTACATATTCCAAAGTTTTACTCTCATCTCCCTGTAGAGTTATATATTTTTAGAGAACAAAAATATTTTCAATTCCACATCTATAATGAAAAGACAAAAAAACATGTCAGGAAAACTTGACCTTAGTTGATTAGAGATAATGCTCTGAGGGATGAAGGACTTGCTATGGAAACTGCTGCCTAGTTGGCTATGGCATTTACCGTGTAGCAGATCTAGATCCTGTGGGTTCCTTCTGGTCTTCAGTTTACAAGTCTCTGCAGAAACACTCCCTGCCCCACGCTCTCTCTCGAGCAGATGGTTAGGCAGATGAAGAGCAGAGATGTGCTACTTCAGCAAGTGGCTTCTTGGTGCCAAAATTTAAAAAGCAACTTGGAGGAGAGATAATGCACAAGGGAAGTGCAGCAGAACAGGCTGAGATTTCCCCTCAAGGAACTCTGTGCTAACAGGAGCCATAGGATGGGAACTGGGGTAGGAACGCTTAGGAGGAATTGGGATTGGTCTATAGGAAATGATGGAGCAATGAACTGGCTTCAACCAAGAGAAGAAGGGAGGGAAGGGAAGAGTTGGGCCTCCTGACCACAGTGCTGAGCGCTCTCTCTGACATGGGGGCGGGGGATTCCTACTGCTACCATATGTTAACAGAGGACAAAATGTCTCAGATGAGAGTCCACTCAAATACCACGGCACACAGGGCCTCTAAGCAGCCCAGGGAGGTGTGAATTTTACCAAGTCAGATGGGAACAGAAGAGAAGGCAGCTGAGAAGAGAGACGTGGCTGCGGTCATTGTGACTTTAGCAATGTTCAACAGAGAGAAAGGACAGCAACGAGTCAGGGGAAAAACAAATGAGAAAACAAATATACAGGAAGGGTTTTATTAGTTCAGGCAGAGGAAAGCCCTGGGTAAGTGCTGTAGCACTCGGCTTTGCATGGAGGTAGCAGGGCTGTGGTTTACATTCCTGAACTCCGGACGGCCAGAGAGCCAATACCACCTTGCAGCACTTTAATCCAAAGTCCATTAATAAATACCACAGCGCCGAATATATTATGCTGTTTATTGGCATGAGAAGAGAAGTGACCTTTTCCTTTCTTCCCCTCTCACTGGGAGCCTAATGGGCTGCAATAACCCACTTAGAGCAGCGCGGGGGCGGCGGGTGATGGCGTCAGAGTGACGAGAGGGAAGTGGCTCATGCCGTATCCTTAGTGCTATGCTGCTCTAAAAATAACTGCTGCCTCATGTTAGGAGCCTCTGGCTGTGCTTGGCTCTGCTCTGCTTGGCTGTTCCTCTCCCCAGCGTGTCTGTCGGTGCTGCTCGGCAGCAGCTGATGCTCCGTGCTGCCTCTGAAGCATCTGAATCATCGCAGTCCAGGCTAGGGACGGTAGTTAGATCCAGACTAGTTGGATGCTTTTGCAAGGTGAGGTACATACAAGAGGTTCTGGGGCGCAGGGCACCCACAGCCAAGCGGAACAACAGGGATTTGGCAGATGTGACCAGGTGACATAGGCAGCAAGGAGCTTTTTGTCTGCACGAGGTGGAGCAGGGAAGAGTGTTGCTGCAGGGCTGAGGAACCCTGGAACTGGGCTGGGGAACCGTGACTTCCTCCACGTCCTGCATCTGGTGGCACCTCTGTTGGCAAACCAATGCCCTTAGCAAGTGCGGGTGGTAGCAGTGCACATCGTGCTGCAGGGCACTAGCTGGGTAGGACCAACACGTGGGGTTAGTGGGCATCACCATGGCGTGCAGCAGCAGAGGTCTGTGTGGAACTTGGGTGCACTCAGTGTGCTCCATGCGGGATGTAAAGCCTCACATTGAAAGGAGTCAAAAAGAGTTGAAAAGAGTCGAAAAGAGTCACTCTGCTGCGTGGCTGCAGGGACTGCGAGGCTGTGCGCAGACCGGCTGCGGAGCTGTGAGGTGGAGCAGGACCAAACACAGCACTGTGGGGCTGTGACACAGAGCAGGACACGTGCAGTGCCACAGTGCTGTGAGACAGCGCAGGACCACGTGCAGCACCGTGGTGCTGTGACACAGAGCAGGACCCCAGCGCAGCACCGTGTGTGGTGCTGGGAGCGCAGGGCCTCTGTGTGCCTGGCGCTGCTGGGACAGGGGCTGGGTGAGGAAGGAGGCCAGGCAGCCACCGCTTTGGTTATGCCAATTAGCTACAGAATAACCTACTTTAAGAATTGCTAGTTTACAGGTCCACTCCTTTGAAATTTTGCTTTGAAGTTCCACTGTCATCACTCTTTCCCAAGCAGCTGCATGCTGAGGGGAGGGGAGAGCCAAATAACTTCCCAAAAGTCACTTGAGACAGTTTGGTGGCAAACACACCCAAGGCATGAAGCTAAAGAGAACAAAACCTGGGAGGCAAATGTCTCTGTATGAACATCACACTCATTTCCCTCGCTTCCCTTCCCTGCGGAGACACCTGCTTCCATGGTGGGCTCAGTGTGTTGACCACCCAGAGCAGCCCAGCCATAGTTCCAGCAGGAGACCACTGGAGGGGACAGGACCTACATGGGGCTATGGTGCTCTGGCGTCCTCCATCCAAGCTGTTGTTCAGCAGGACCTGCTGCTGCTGACAGCCCCACTGTCCCATCCCTTGCCCATGGGGCTGCTGCTGTCTCTGCACAGCCCGCGTGGCTGCTGCTGCACGTTTTCTCCAGCCCAATCTAGGGCTCTTTAGTGAGCAGAGGAGAAGACTCAGGGGATCTGATCTATCTGTGTAAATATCTGATGGGGGAGTAAAGAAGATGGAGACAGACTCTTCCCCACAGTGCCCAGTGACAGGAGGAGAGCAACAGACACCAAGTGAAGCACAGGAAATCACATTCAAACATAAACTTATTTTACTGTGAGAGTGGCTGCACGCTAGATCAGAACACTAGAACTTGCCCAGAGAAGTTGTGGAGCCTCTGCTGTTGGAGATGCTCAGAACTCGGCTGAACACTACCCTGTGTTCAGTCACAACAGTTCAGAACAACCTGCTCCAGGTGATCCTGGCCTGCTGTGAGCAGGGATTGGACCAGACAGTCCCCAAAGGTCCCTGCCAAGCTCAGCTCTTCTGTAGTCCTGCTCCCTCGTCCCTCCCACAGCTTCTGCTGAACACCAGCACAGAGCTTTTGCCCGTTTTCCAGTAAGCTGTTTTTGATGCTTCTTCCTTCTCCTTGAAGATCCTGGGCCCTCCTCTAGCTGAACACTGTTAGGCATGATTGATGCCTCACCTGAATCAATGTGCAACACTGTGGCCCGTTATCTTTGGATTTATGAGTGAGGGGGAAAAGAGCCGCTGTCTGTGTGACTGTGCAAAATGATGGCAAAGCTTGCAGCTCCCAGCACTGTTCTCCCTAAGCACTATCTTAGAGTTTTTCCTTAAGAAGATAACTAGAAGCTTTTATTTTTCTTTTAATAAAACAAAAAAGGCTTTAAGTGGTAGCAGGTCAGAGATTTTAATGTGATTTCAGGTTGAGGTGGGATTAGAATATGTCAGCTTGCTGAGGAGAAAGAGAAAACATCTGCTCCAGCCTCAGGTAGGAAACATCCCTCTCTGTCTCAGCATCTGCCTGGCTGGGCAGATTAATGAGGGATGGACAGTGGTGTCCCCAGGCCAGGGCAGTTGTGGGAAGGCTGAGGAGCCTAAGCCTGACGTAGGTTTTGAGCAGGGTCCTGGCCCTCTTGTGCTGGTGGCAGTGCATGGAGCAGCGCACATCTGCCTCTGTATATCCCTTGGGACCTGAGTCACCATCCAAGCATCCTGAGAACTCTTTTCATGGAGGGAGGAAGATGATGATGGAAAGGCTGTTTTTCTATGACGTTCATTTACAAAGAGGACGTAACAACCTGATTTCCTGCATCACAGGAGTAACTGAAGTGACAGTGAGATTCAAACCTCTGACAGGCAATGATGAGCGTTATGTGTGCTCTTCCTCAGTTTTGCTGTGCTCTACTTTCTAGATGCCTTTTCAGTGGCCTTTTGCTTTGCTTTTGCCATTTTTCACAGCAATACCCCTCTCCAGAGAAGCTCCACCTACATTGCTAGTACCATGTTTTCAGGTGAGTTCAGTTCTTGGCATTTCACAGTAAGGTTGTTTTTTCTTCCCCAAGATAATATCAGAGCTCCTCACAACAAAATCTGTGGCTCCTCACAACTACTGAGAAAAGGAGCAATGACTACTTCACGTTACACTTGAAGCAGTGCTTGTGGCCTGGCACTTGACGGCATCAGTAATTTTACTGGATCATTCTACTGCAAGGAACTGCCAAAGCCACTTCTACAAGAAGTTCCCATATTTAAGAGCTTTTTCTTTCTTCCCCCCATAGAGGAAGCATGTCAGATTGTAAATAGCTGGAAAAAATGGAGCAGGATGGATAATAAGGAGAAAAAATAATCCTTGTGAAGCTCCAGCTGCAGTTTTGGAGGGAAGACCATTGGCTAGGCCATAACCATACCAGCCCCGTTACCATTTATGTGGTAGGAACCACATGCAGCCTCTTGCATCTCACCTGAACTGCTCCCTCTGCAGCATCCTCTCCACCCCATAGCCCCCTCAAGCCCCAAGGAGATAGCGAGATGCCAAAGCTGCCCTCCTGGCTAAAGAAGCTGATTTCTGACTGTTTTTTCCTGCTGTCAGATGAATTGGGAGGACTGTTTCCACGCAGCATTTCTGCCCGAGCGCTGTGGAAAAGCAGCGTGACTGCTACTAGTGCAGAAGGCCTCGAAGCGCTGGGAGTCACTTGTCAAGCCTGGTCTTTCACTGCACAGAAGAAGGGAGTGGGTGGAGGACCAGAACAGGAGGCCGAGGATTTGCAGGGGGGCATCCAAGGAGCGTCATTGCCAAAGTGTATTAGCTGGCATCCACACTCCCCGGGACTGCCAGCCCCAGGGCCAGCTGGTCCAGGTTGCAAACGCTGCCAAATTCGGCAGAGGGAGTTTTCTTTGTGAGCAAGAACTTGATTAGGAATGACAAATGAGTAAGAGCCTGGATAAACTCTGGAGCAAGTATGTATGTCCAACAAATTACTGCTCCCTCCTGGAGGACATGATCTAGGTGACCCTACGTGTGCAGGGGGGTTGGACTAGATGATCTCTAAAGGTCCCTTCCAACCTTAAGGATTGTATGATACAAGGAATTAATAGAAAGAAGCAACAGGCCTGCTTGATTTTGAATCTGAATCTATCACTGTTGACTCTGAGCAGCTAATCACCTTGCAGGGTTTTGCGCAGAGAGAGGCTTTGACCTGTGCAGTCCCCACAGTAATGCACGAAAATCTTAGGGCAAAGTTTTGAAATATATTGGTTAGGACCAAGAACAAGTGTTTTGAAATTGAAATGGAGGAGTTACGCAGACAGACATAATGACAACTTCAGGCTGGCTTTTCAAAGGGAGACTGCTGCACAGTTGTTATTTTGTCAAGTAAATAAGACAGAGGGAAGACCTTGTTCTGGTCACTCCTAATTGCTTCCTTGATGATATACACAAAGGAAATGCATGAGGCTGGGAGACTCCCAAAGATCTGATGGACAAGCCAATTCAGGTTATTTTTTTCTCTCAGTAGACTTGCTTGCCATAGTCACCCCTGAGCGTTTGATTCCCAGTCCCACACACTTGCTTACCAGTTGCCCAGCATGGTCCTTGGGCTGTTTGAGTCAACCACGTTGTGCAGATTGAGTCAGTCCTTCACATCCCTCTGCACTTTCTCCTGTCAACATTTTACACTTGCACCATTCTGGAGCTCTTATCCACTTTCTTGCAGATGAATTTGCAGGTGACAAGTCTCAATTTTTACAGTAGCTGTTGAAATTATAGCACTGCGACTTTTTCCTTACACCTTTAGTGAGCAAAAAGATCTCAAACATGAAAGATCAGAAAATAAAAACTCAGCAATGAGACGCCTTCTCCCTCAGAGCAGCTGACCCTCCCCATCACATTTTTGGAAGAGAGCATTCAAGGTAAAAAATAAATGACATAGAGGGATGAGGTGGTATTAGAGGCAGAGATGAAGAGCAAGTGTGAATTAAATGAGGTTCAAAGTGTAGAACAGCAGACGCTTCCCAAGTGTAAATATTTTGGCACAGAAGTTTGTCAGAGTTTTAGCCTATCTAAAGCTGTGAGACTGGAACAGACACATCATTGGGATGCTGTGAGCGATGCGCTTGTCCCAGCTTACGGTACAAGGTGCTGAGGTCTGCACTGCTCGGGCGCCTCAACCACCTTCACCGGGTTTAGGTCTGGTTTAGCTAAGGGGAGCTCTGCAGGCGCCTGTCCCCTCGCAGCAACGCGCTGCTGACACAGGCGCTGGCACCCCATGAGCTGCAGCCCAGGCACGGATTCACCTCCCCGGCGCCCTGGGATCGAAGCTTTCAGCCTGTGCCAGGTCTTTCCCTGCAGGGCCCCACGCAGCAGACACCCAGACCCCATCAAAGCCTGCCTGACGTTGGCCCTGGACCATCAGCTCCACTTGCTTTGCACCATCTACTTCATCAGATCATGACATTTAACTTAACCAGAAAAGATGAATCCAGATACAAATACTGTTTCCTCCCTTCCCCTCTGTTTAGTTAGTGCACTGTAATAAAAATGAGATCTCTCTTTTTGGTTAATGTTTCTCTCTGGCACTAGAGGGCAGAAGAAAGGAACTTGGAGCCTTGCAAAGAGTCTCACCTGCCTTTTCTCTTCTTTCTTTCTTTTAGCCGCTATCTGAGGGTGCAGAAATAAATCTGGCTTGACAGGTTTCTACTTTTGCACATTATGAACAAACACCAAGGTTTCCATGCCCCTGCCTCTTTAGCACTATTAAAGTTTAATAGTTGAACGCTGCATTTCAGATGTAATGCAAGACAAAGCAACTCTATGTGCTAATCTTTGGGCTCATAAGCAGCACCTCCATTCGCTCCGAATGCAAAAAGGGCATTTGTGGTTTCTGACTGGAAGGTTTGGGAAATGACTCGGTGCAATGAAGGATGTTTTCTCTCTCAGGGACTGCCAGACCAAGCTACCCTGTACTTTGAAAGTCTTATTCCCAAAGCCCAGGTGACTGCATGAAAGCTGGAGGTCCCAATGGGATACGATTTGCAGTCCCACCATACAGATAAGGCAAGTGGGAGTTAGAGACCCCTGCTTTGCCCAGAGTGAGTGGCAAAGGCACATCAGGAACCAAGGAAAAACAGCTTTAACACATGGTCAACACAGGCAAACATTGCCTAGGACGTTGCAGCACGGCTGCAACGCTGAGGATTAAACCCTGACGAGATCTCCCCAACGCCAAACATGAGCTTGGGAGCCTGAGCACCAGGCACCTCCAGCCGAGAGACACAGTTGTGTGTCAGAGGGAGAAATGGAAAGTACTTAAATATAAAAGAAATTGTCCTGAAAATGGTTTTCATGCTCTGCTATATTTTTTCAAGCTTACAAATGTTATTCTGTTTTTTATTGGGGAATAAGAAGTTCTTTCATATATTGACAGCAAAAAGAGCACCAAAAGAGATGGCAGTCAACTGCTCAAGACACTCACTCTTTGTGAAAGAGCTGAGCTGAAGTTCATTGTCTGCTCAGACTTCTTATGCCAGTTTTTCAATAAAAATGCTCTATTTTCAAAAAAACCTTTGTTTTCAATTGATCAGCATTTCCTGACTGCAGGAAAAGACTGTCAACATTTCTGACCAGTGTCAAGAACAGTATCAAGGGAGAGGTGAGTGTTGAAGTCTCTGGAGAGTTAATGTTTCTGAGTGTTGAATTAGACTTTGTTTAATTCAAAGATTATTGATTCTCTGAAATAAAAGCTCATAAAGTGAATATCAAGAGATAGAAACTCATGTAAAACTTCTTAGGTGAATAAGTAATCCATTGGCTCAAATTGATTTGTATGGATTGTTCGGCAAATAGCAGATACCTTGATGGAAATTAAAATTATTTCTCAAATGAAAGGCATGTAAGAAAAAAAAATGTCATAAACCGTGAGCAAAGAGTAATCCAACAATCCAAACTGTACTTTGTGCAAGTGGTATCCAGGCTTGGGCTTCATGCTAAGCCTGGACAACACTCAGGAAGAACTCATAGCGTGTTTAACCCAGGAGAATATTTGGAAAGGCTGGCGGAGGGTCAGCAGGGCCTGCGCTGCTCACTAGAGCAAACCCACGCTTAGCTAGACCCAAGCTGCTCCGAGAAAACAGGAAATATTTTGATTAATGAAAGCTCTGCACACTCCTGTTGCATCCTGGGGTTTCAGCTGGAAGATCTCTAGGACAGGGACTTTATTCTCTTTACGCCCTCATCCTTAGCTCAGGGGGCTCCTGAAAAGGTGGAAGTACGAAGGAGAATGGCATAGGATGATATGGTCTGCATTTCCTAGGGAACTGATCATTATCCAAGCGATATCTTGTTGCAGGTCCTCTGTGACCTGCTGTGGCAGCTGAGGCCCGAGCAATGTCTAACCTGGCT
>JAVCKT010078086.1:0-13882 GCA_032273925.1 Rhynchotus rufescens
AGGTAATTTTATCTACTTTGACGGAGAAAAAGATCAACTTATATGGCTTTAAGAAATGCATTTTCTGATGCATTGTAGTACTGTGCACAGGTGCTATTTTTATTTACAGTTGCATATAATTCTTGCATTTGTCTTGAAATTGAGGCATCATCAAGCTGCATGTAGAAAGCAAAATTTCCCTATGTTGGTAAGAGGTAATACCTTCATGAATGCTAAAAGTGAAAGATCTGGAGGATTCTAAATAGTACCCTGGGAAACCCACTGTGTGAAAGAAACATGTACCCTTCAAAGAGTGTGGAAGATGGAAGGGAAATGCCTTTTGACTTTGTACTTAAATGCTACTTTTGTACCATGGAATATAGGGGAATGATACCTGTGGAATCTAGTGTCACTGAATCTCTTAGTCATAAACTTTCAGGCTTATTTTTTTGGTGTGTTATTTCTGTAAGAAATAAAATAAGATGAATAGAAATCTGAGAGTCAGCAAAATGAGCAAAGTAAGATGAAATGGTGCTAATGCAAAATGATTATTTTGTTACAGGAAATTTTGAACACAATTGACTGTTTATCAGTGATCAAGACATAGCACATAATGCATCAGGAACATGCTTGCAAAAAAAAAGACTTTTTTGACTCAAAAGCAGTCAAGTAAAACTGCTATTTATAGTGATTGAGTGGAGTTGTAGTGCAGTGCTTATAGCAAGCCTGAGAACATAGATAGGAGCAGTAGGTTAATGCTGGGCTGGGGTGTGCCTGTGAGAGCTACCTGGGGAGCGCGAGGAATTCTATGTAGGGGTTGTTTAGAGCATGAGGTAGACTCAGCTGTTTTTTTCCTGAGAGAAACCTCACCAGACATGTTGGCTGGAATTCCAAAGCCCCTGTGAGGTGATTTGGTTCCCATGCTAGTCTGAGCTCTCGTGTCAGGACATGCACCAAAATCCGCAGCCTGTTTGTGCTGTAACGGCTCCCTGGCTAGGGCTCGGCTCCACGACGCGAGCGCGGCTGCTGCTCTCGCTCCGTGTGGGTTGCCCTGCGTTGAATGGCTGAAAGTGCTCGCCCAGGCCAAGCTCTGGCTATGGATGAGGCTCATGGGGAAACATGTTGCTTTTCTCATAGTTGGTCCCTAACTGCACAGGATCCTGCACGAAGCTCAGTATTGTATTTTTCGCCGTTGCTGGATTTTCACACAGTTGCATCTAAGTGTGTAAGCCTGAAGAAGAGTTAATGAAGGATTTAAGGATGACTTATTTACTTTTAGCTATAGAGAAATGAATTTATGATTTATCTGAAAACTCCTGTCTTAAGTTCTTGGTTGCAACAATATTACTGAATTTGGTGAGACATAGTTTCCCTCAATTTAAACTAATGTTTTTATGGGAAATTTAATTAAAAAGCATGTCTTCCTTAGTAAATGGAGGCCTTTGCTACAAAAATAGTGAAGGTTTTTGAAACCAGTGCCTGTCTGCTTCTGGCATTAGCAAAGGAATTACTTTTTAAAAAGACTTCTCATCTTATTAGAGCAAAGCAGAACCAGAACCTAAAAGCTTCAGATCTGTTTTAGAGCTCCAATATTACTTTCCAAGATGAATCTAAATTTAGCCAACCACGTTCTTTGCCTCCTTGTTACATGGTTAAGCTGTTGGGGCTTTGAGACCATCTATTTGGATGTGTTTCTGCTATGCACCCCTCCGGTAGCTGGAGCGCTGAGGAGGCCGTCGCCTGCCTCGGGTCCTGCTGCTGGGGCCGGAGCTGCTGAGCTGCAGGTGGAGGAGCAGGAGCCCCAGGAGGCTGCCCTCCAGGGAGGGAGCTGCAGCCGCTGTCCGTGTCCTGCCTCAGGGTGCCTGGGCGTCCTTGCTCTCGACCTCAGCAAGCCCTGCTTGGCAAGTGAAAGGGTTGCAGAAAATCCACATTCTTCAGAGCAGCTGAGGTTTGCTATAATGTCGGTACTGAGAGCAAGGTATATGGTGTTCAGGACAATGTTACTCTACTTGGACATAGTCTTTATTTCCTTCTAATTTGACTTAGTCTGCTTCACATCTTTAGCATATGTATTACCCAGAAAATGAGCTTTTACTATGTAGTAATGTATTTACACAAGTTTTAATGTTATTTGATGTAGGTAACATTGCTTTATTTTATAACATGTTATACTTTATTACAAGTCTAGATAAATAATTACGAAGTTAACTACTTGCAAGTTGAGTTGATACTCAAGTAGAAAAACGATCCCTCAGACTCTTAAGGGTCTTTGAGAATTTAATCTTTGTTTCTCATTTTGGTATGTCTTACTCTGTATTTACCACAGGTTGTCTTCTTCCTGAGAACTGATACCACTCAAAGCATAAAACTTATTTTGCTGGGTCTCATTTAAATTACACTGGAGAAAGTTTTCTGTCCCAAAACTAAATGTAGTTAATGGCTCTGTTCTCTGGTAACACGAAACATTAGTCCTCATACAGAGGTTTTTGAATTGTAGCTTCAATAACATAGGCTTTTCAGAGGTGCCAGGGTAACATCCTAAAAGAATATAGAACTTGAGTGAAATATTTTGCAAGTACTTCAACTTGTCAAAAACATGTACTTATAACTTAACTTTGCACAAATGGGAGTCCTCCTTTGCTTCAGAGAAAGCTTGTTCTGCTGAACATGTCTTTAGGATGCTTCCCATCTTAACTTTAAAATCGGACCCTTTCAGCAATGTTATGGAGGCTTTGAACTCTTATAGAAAGTATTTTCATCTCTTCTATTTTTCCCAAGATCATAAAGCTATTTAGTAGATTTAGAAGCAAAAGCTTAGTTTTTATAAAGCAAATTCTGTGGTGCTTAAAACAAGAGATATAAATAGTTGATTTTCCAGCTGCTTACCTATTCTGAGGGTCACTTGTAAAATAATGACTTTTCCAGTAGCCAAGATCATGAACAGTTTTCTGTTCAAGCCTTTGAATTATTTACTGATCATTAGTTGCTTTTTATTAAAATAAAATCCTATTTTAATTTTTTGGAAATGTATTTTGAAAAATTTAATTCACATGAGCAAGTGAAAAGCCCCAATGAATGCTGCTGCTTATTTAAATAAAGTTTAAAAGGGCTACTGTTTAATAAATCAGGATTTTTATTAAAGAGCTTAACCAAATATTCAGTTTGCTTAATTTTTAAACCTGCTGTTGAAAAAGAGATGCTAGCAGAAAAAGTCTGGCTTAACAGAGACCACCAACTAATTAGGCTAGTCTGAGTGCCATGGGAATCTGGCTGGACTGTATTTCTACCACCTTGGCCTATTCCATGGCTCCTGCTCCTGCTTTACATAAGCAGGTCACTGTGTCTACCTTCGGTTTGCAGTGAGGCCCATGGAGTTTTTGCACCTCATCAGAAAGCCAGGCTGGGTTTTTTGCTTGGGTTTATGGCTGAATTAGAATACCAATTATCAGGACCTGGATTTTTGAGGAAAGAAAAGTATTAAACTAGTAAGAAGAAACCTATGGTATACTGAAAAAGCTACTACTAGAGAGTGTAGGGTTGGTTCTGTGATTGGTGCTGCAACTCATATTATTTCATGTAATGAAAAATCTAGTTGAACTTCAACTGTATAATATGCTAGCAAGGAGATGCAGCTGAGGGTAGATGTACTTTTCCAAATCTGAAGTCGATGAAAGCACAAGAATTTTAATGCATAGAGAGAGCATTTGTTTTCCATTTCTCAGGCTGTCTTTAAGCTTCTTATTCTTAGGGCAATTTGATTTATTTCTGTATTTATGTCTGTAATCCGTCTTTCATTTCATACTTGTAATTGATTATAGTTAGTATTAAAAACAACTATACTGAAAACAACAGGCAGGATCATGCTTCATTTACATAAATTGTTTTTCCCTTTCCCTGTTACTAGGAAATTTTGCTTTTTTAATGAATTTACATTCACAGTAGCTGGTTGGCTATCATTAACACAATTATTAGAATCAGAAACATGTAAAGTCTTCCTGAAGTTTTCTCCTTCAACTCTTGAGGTACTGATTCTTGAAACTTTTTAGCGAAACCTAATAAAATGTTCTAATATTTCTAATTTCCAGATTTATCTGTAACTCATTAGTGAAGCTTAAAAACTCATCTATCAACTGGGTTGAACATAAGCATTCTTTTTCTGTTCCCTTCCAGATGACTGGATCTAAATATTCTCTAAAACACTGCTATTTTATAGTAGCCCAGAAACTGCCAAATATTGCATCTTCTCTTAATGTCTGTAGAAGCTTCAGGTATGTGTTCCTTCAAGTTTTCCAAATTTTGAAAGTAACTGTGTGTGTGTGTGTGTGTATATATATATATATATAGTGTGTGTGCAGATGTGTATAGCAGAGCAGCAAATGAAAATGTGATCTGTGCACTAGTGAAACAAAAGCAAGGAAACTTAAAACCTTGGACTTTAGAGCAAGGGAATTTGAAAGAAGAGAAAGACGAACAAGATGCGAGTGAGTTATGATAACTTAGCATCTCCAAGTCCATGTGCATCATAAACACTTGTGTTAAGGTGGCTTTGTGGCTGCTGCTGAGTTTCCCTAGCAGTGTTCATCCTCTCTAGCTATTTCTTGCAGTTTTTCTTATTGACAGGACAAATTATATTAAATTGTTACAACTTGAGTTGTCCTTAGGAAGAAGTGGTATTCAGCATGAATGTGTCCTGGGAGTCCCAGACAACAGTATGTGGTGAGAGATGTGATCTGTCTGGGGAATCCAACCCATAAAGGGAAGAAAAGATACACTAAAAGTCTTAAAAGAACAGCTTTTTCAAATCATATTTCTGTTTCATTTTTTTCATATAACTGTTTTTCTGAGGTTTAAGGTTTTTTTAACATTCTTCTCTGCATGTGTACAAATACAGGAAACGTCTTCAGCTTCCTTCTGTCTCCCATTCCCTATTGTCCTCTTGCAGCTGTAGAGCTGAAACTGGCTGTTAGGCAATTTATTCCTCTCCAGGAACCTTAAAGAAACATCCCACCAATTCCCAAATAATGACATGGGCTGAGTAACAATAATAAGTTTGTGTCTTAATTTAAGTGCTTTCTCACTTCTGTAGTTCTATTTTTTCCTCCTTACCAAGCCTACCAAGGTCTAGAAAGTTTAAAAATCTCAAAAGGTTTAGTCAGAAGACTTAGTTTCAGAAGCAAGGGCTATTGAATAAATGCTAAATTTGGACCACAAGATTGACAATAAAATTGGTATGGTTGCTGGTGTAACTAAGACCTGAATATTTTTGATAGTTAATGAATCCCTGGATTAACTTGCATTAGGACCTTAACAGGGCTTCTTCCTCCTGAGCATCCCAAATGGCAGTCTGCTGTTGTTTCTGTTTGCCTGCTCGCCCCCCAATCTTGCTTCTGCTTCTGACCCATTTTAATTAGCTGTATCCATCACCTGAAGGTTCTAGAGCTCCCAGCAAATACAAATGGGATTTCTCTCTTCCTCTCTCCCAGTACTACTTCATACAGTTTTCCTTTTTGGTAGGGCAAGTAGCAGCACTGCTGCTAGATAACTTCAGTGTTCCAGACTTTGAGCTCTCTATTTATCTACCTTTAGACTTTTCTGTGGCAGTTTATCTTAATAATACGAAATCATCTGTAAATGTTTAGAGATGCAGAAAGAAACATTCTCGCTACTCAGTTATTGGCTAATTCACTGTTACACGTATATATTTCCTTTTAATATGTTTGAGAAATAGATTTCAGGATAGCGATGAGACCAAGGAGATTATGTTTATAAACCAGAGCGAAGGCTTTGAACTGACTTCTACAGAATTCATTTTTAAGGAAGAAAAGCAGGTACTGAAAAACAGCTTTGCCTAAAATAGGCAACCTCCTTTTCTTCCAGCAGTGATATTACTTCTCTGAGGTGCTGCACAAAAGTTTAATCTTTAAAAAATACTTTTATTTCTTTGGTTAGCCAGTGTTCCTTTAAATCCCTATTGAACATTAATTCTTTTTTAGGATAAAATTCATGATGCTTTTATTTTGTCAACTGAAAAGAACTTTTGATTCTCATAAATGAGAAGATGCTACCAAAAGACCCAGTGGAATATAAGATCAGTATGATGTTTTATGTTGTTGAGAATTAATATAGATGGTTAAAAAGGTCACATAGCTATAGCTGAGATGCACATGCCATTATTTGAACTGTAAATTAGCCCCAGAGTATCTCTTTTTAGATTTTGTTGAGCTTCTCAACTGGATGAGAATCAGCCTTGATATAATGCAAGATTTGCTCTTATTGAACTTTTGGATTGCATCACTGAGTTTGAATAATAGCTAAAAAACACTAAATTGTGATTGTGTCATAAGTTCACACAATCAAAATTCTTTTCGGATTGTAATTCACTCTGAATCTCTTGGTAAGAGAGAACTGTGTTTTGTAGATCAAGAAATTGACTAATCTTACAGAGAAGGCAAAGTCCCTCTAAGGGATTTTGTAGAGCAGAAAATTCTGGAATGTGGCAAAGAATGTGAATGTTGAAATGTAGATATGGGAGTTAGCATAAAACTTGTGCAGTGAGGTGTCAGCATAACTTTTGGGGTTTTTTTTTCAGCTTCTCTCATTTTTCTCTTTAAAAATTATATATCCTTAAAGGCTGTAAACCTTTTCCAAAACTAGGTTGGTAGCCCATGAAACCATGGCAGTGGTTCATTTGCCCCCATACAAAGACAAATATTCACAATAGAGGACTCTACCCACTTAGGGACTTGCAGTGACCTATGCTAGGTCTCCATCCCAATTATTATCACGAGTACTTGTGGTAGGCTGTTTATGAAAAGAATCAAGTACAATATTACTACCTCCTACAGAGAAAACAGTGACTGAAAACACAGGAAAAAAAAGGCAGTTTCACTTTTCATATTATAGAGCTAGCGAGGTCACTCATCAAAATCTAATGGGATTTAAATCATAAGTGCTACAGAGAAATGGGTGAGGAGGAGCCAAGCCATGTAAATGATGACACTGCATGTCAGGAACAGCTTGGCATTAGCAGCATCAGTTTGCACCTGGAAGAGCTGCAAATGATGCTGAGTGGCAAGAGATATGGTCCAAATTTTAGGAGAGCTGCAGCAGGACATAAGGCTGACACTCTGAAACAAAAGCCAGAATTATGCCAGGATTTGGCATAATTATAAACCAAGAGGGACATGTAAATGGCAACTTGGAAAAAAAATAAGGGATGGAGATCCAAATTATGCTTTATCTGGGCTCATTCCCAGCAGGAGCAGCATTTTGCATGGAGCAGAAGCTATTAACCCTCTACTACCAGGATGTCTAAAGATATTAATGCTTTCAGGCTAGAATTAGTGCTCAAAGAGTATAGGACGAGTTTGTAGGTCTGTAGGTCTCCTGTGGAAAGGCTTTCTTTGTGTGTTTTACTACATTTGAGAAGTTCTCTTAGAAGCACTCGAGCAGAGCTGGACAGCAATTCCAGCTGTTTCCCACTGCCTTCACAACATACCTCCACTGACTATCATGTTGGGGTTTAAGGAGGAGAAGCGGCTTGCAAAGCTGGAACACATCGGCCGTTTACCTCCGCCCCAAACACATACATAGTGGAGCACATGATGGATACGGATACATGACATGCCAGTGTGACAGATAACATTTTATTGTGAGTTTTTATTTTCTAGCCCTAGGAATTTCTGGAACATTTTGTTGAATTGTTGCACTCCCATATGTTGTCCGTTCCCAATACTGTGTGCATGCAGCATAATCTCTTTGCACATTATCAAAGCAGAACAACCACTCAAGTCATCTAGTATAAGTTTCTACATAGCATGTACCATTAACTCCTTAATTAACTCCAATTCAATCATAACAAGCTCTTGATTTGTATGTTTGAAGTCCACTGTACACACTAAATTATTTCTTCTGATCACTAACTACCTACATTTTGTGTAAAAAGGGCAATTTTATCCAAAGAAGTAGACTGGAAAAGTCACTTTAGATGAGATTTTTATCCTATTCTTGCTTTATTCTAGATAACTTCATTAGTTATAGTTTTTCTTTTATTATTCTTGTTTGTGCTAATAAAATTGATGTACTTAAAGGCACTGTGGCATGCCCAGGAGAGAAGAGGGATTGTTAGTTTTACATATGTTGTTTTTAAATAAACACACAAAGGAAAAGTACATTTTAATGTGATTTTAATTTTTCAATTACTCTTGGAGGTTGACTTTTCCCTGAGTAACTATGGAATATTATTATAAATGTTTAAAAGCAGAGCTGTACTATGGTGACTGTATCTTAATTGCAGGATAACTCACCCTGAACTACATAAACAGGGAAAATGTAATTACAACATTATTTCACCATGAAATTACACTACTACTTTATAGGCTTCTGTACACAGAGAATTGAATCATTAGCTTGCTGAAAGAATTAGCAATTATTATTCGCTTGACCAACTGAAATGTCTTTTTTTTTTTCTGCATCACACAGATTGTGAGTATCTAAAGGCATAGAGTAAGTCAGATTAATAAAAGTTTAAAGCAGCTAATTATTTGAGACCAAAGTCTGTGGTTTACAAGTGAATTTACAACAGTAAATTTTTTTTTTTTTTGTAGTGGAGTGTAGCTGTGATGCATGTTCCTAAAAATATAAGCAACCCTAAAACAAGAAAAAAACAAAATTCCACTCAAACTCTTACTCTTCCACAGAAGTGTCTAAGTCCAGGCTCTTTAATATTAATTTTGGCAGGTGCCTAATCCTTTCTTCCTGGTGGGTTTGCAAATGTCCTGCTCTTGACAGACCAAAGCATATTGGCTTTCTCACATCCGAACTTCAGTTCAAATCTGGACGATGGGCTTTCTTCCAAACCTGAATAATCTTTCCAGGAGCTATTTCTCAAGGAGCTCTGTACAAAACACAGCAAAACAATCTTTCTTTTCTATTTAATAGTTCAGTGGCAATACTCCATTAATGCACATTTTCAATAAAAAGATTCTAGTCTCAGAACAACAGATAATTTGGCTAGGACACTGATGTGAGATGCTGATTTAACCTCTATTGACCACCACAGGTGTGGGAAATAAGGTCAGGCTTTCTACTCTATTTGTAGCATTATGAACATACTTGTCAAATAGTTCAAGTGATTCCTGCTCTGAGTATTGGCTTCATTTTTACAGACTTAACTCTCTCTAGCACTTTCTAGGGGCACTAAATATGTGAACTGTGTTATATTTCACTGCCAGCTCTATTTGGATTGATTTAGTGATACACGACTGTCTTTGAATACCTTAAGGTACTATATCACTTTAAAAATCCTTTCATGCTAGAATCACAATCATCTTTTTAGAGAAAGGCCGAAATAGCATCCTATCTTCCAACTTTCATTAAAAAACTAAAAAAATCAGCTCATGAAGGAGGTTTTGTCAAATGAGCTGTGTGCATCTACAACTTTTAATTCTCCCCTCAGCTGCCTGAACACATCCATTACCTGTCAACTCTGTTGGATTCTTAGTTCATTAAAGGACAAGAAGAACCTTGCATTGATTTTGGTGGACTTTGAATGAAGCCCAGTCTCATTATTTTAAATGAGTTACATGAATGCCCTGCCATCTCTGTTCCAGGACTTAGAAGCTGTCTTAAGGGAACACAAAGAAACTCTTAGGCAGCACCTTAGCAATGAAATAATGAGCAAAATATCCTGCAATTGGAACAGTTTATTTATCTAGGGTAGGCTTAATAAAGATTTAAGTTCAATTATGAAGTATCAGTCACCAAAGTAACTCAGTTACATGTTTTCAGATAAAATAGAAAGACACCTTAGGTCATTCAGATATGTGAAGGATGCTGACAGAATGGCATTGTTTGGATCATTGTTTTGGACCCTAAGCATTGATTGGACAAAGATGATTATTATCTAATTACCGAAAAGTTTGGAAAATCTACCACAGAATGTTTTGTTGAGCTCTGTTCATTTATTTTGCCAAGAAATATAGTCATCTTTTTTATAGTTGTTTTATATATTTGTCATTCATCCAAAGACCTCCAAATTTACTCTGTGGGGAAGCAGCCTGAATCCAGCAGTTTTTATTTGCTGTGACCCAGGACTGCATGAATGCAGCTGTCCTATTTCCAGAAGCTTTCTGTATCTCTGAGCAGAGAGAGTTGTCACTCACATGGTGACATCCTGGTGAAACTTAAGAAGGATTTGCTGCCTTAAAGACCAAGACCAAGGTCACCTTTCTGGAGCTAGAAATTTTCATGACAGTTGTCCTTATCATCTCAGTATAACCAGGAATGCATTAATGTTCTAGTGGACTTTCTGAGCATTCATTTGCTTACATATATAAACTACAGTGTGAATGTATTCTTCTGAGTCAGTGGGGAGCCAAAAAGTACAGGTAGGATCATGGCAGGATTCATCTCAACCTAAGCTAGACAAGTAAATATAGCAGGCAAGCCACAACCTAAATTTTGTTTGCTTTCACTTTCATAGGCAAGGTAGTGAACTAATTCAGAGGCTGATATATATCTGGAAGTATCCTTTCACTTAAAATAAGCATTTAATTCCTTGTGAGATGCCCTAGGATATCCCAAAGGGTCCTCAGCTGCCATGTCGGAAGACTCCAAGACTCCCATAGGTTCTGTCCCCTACCTGCCAGACCCATGTGCATACTTAATTCATTCAAGTAGATTTCCAGTAGCACTCAGATACCCATCTTACACAACTTAATCACAACCTTAGTATGGATTGAGATGAATTTTATAGCTGATCCTTAGTATTTTTGATGTACTTTTTTAATGTCCCACGTTAGGCTTTCTCTAACTTCATATAACTGGAGCTCTAGGGGCAAACTGACATCATCTCCCGTGGCCCTGTATGTCCCATCCTTTAATGGGAATCAATCATTCTGAGTGTTTAGACATAACAATACCACATAAAATTCCAGAGTGAGGTCATCTAGACTTCACTTTACTTCTCTAGACTTCACTACAAGCTGGTCCTCGTGTTAGTGGTGCCTATGATCTCATTACACCTTTGAAGGAACTGGGTTTCTGTATGACTCCCCCATCACCGCTGCTCTAAAAGATTTCCTGACTGGAGTTCTAGAGGGTTGGGTGAGAAATAAGTATTGCAGCCATGGACTCTGACTTTCAGTCATGTAAAAGCCTAAAGATGCTTTACCTTTGGAATAGAAGCAGTTCCTGTCTTCACAAATACCCTTCATCCTGCAATGCTTGGTATTAAGCGGTCTCACTTCAAATGACAACAGGGCACTTTGATATAGAAAAAAAACTTGCAAGTTTTCTTTTTTATCCCTCTTTTCCCTTTGTTTTCTGTGAGGAGGAGGACAGAATTTCCATTGTAACACACTCCCTACTACTAAAACTGTGAAATTTCAGTCCCAGTGACTCACCATTCAGCTCTTGCTATTAGTGTCAGGAGGCACTGATGCCTTTCAAGCTACTGAAGATGACAGAATAGGCTCAAACCTTGCAATTTCTCCCCAACATCTCAGCAGATACTTGCTGATATAAGATTTTCAATAAGCTCTACGTGTTTTCTTTTGTTGTTAGAATATGCATCTCATTCAGCACTGACACTTGCTAGATCATAACTGATTTGTTAATTTTTAAAGTAATGCTTAATGGCCCTCTGATTTTGAATGTTACCGTATAAGGTAGTTCACGCCTGCAGGGAAGAGGAGTTAGAAGCAGCAGGAATTCAGTGGAGATGCACATTGATGAAAAGACTGATGTGAATCTGTGTTCCCCCGTTAATGGTTCAGATTGATTTGCTATTTGCAGATATGAGCTCTGCAAAAGATTTGCAAGTGAAAGAGGTGACTTCCCACTGCCTCTCTGCCATCACTACTGCAGGGGAGCACTTTTGAATGTGATGGAAAGAGAAGCAGGCCCTAAAAGAGAGTTCCACAGCAGCATAAGTGTCTTGGCTGTCTGAAGGGAAGCAGCCACATGAGTTTCTGAGCAACAGCATCTCACACATTCACCTGCTCATCTGCATGCCTACAAGTCTGACCAACATGCTTGGCACTGCCAAGTATTCCAGGTCTTTGGGATTTGTCCAATCTAATTTTACATACCAAACCAATCTAATTTTACACAACAGCTACTTCTCCATGGATCATCTCACTGGAAGGCAGTGGTCAGAAATAGATCCTTTTAGGGTGAAATTCATCTGGAATTTTTTATAAGATTCTTCAGGATGAAATAAACTGCATTGTACACTCCTGGGATTCATTTCTTCGTATTACTGCAGTACAGTGACACCTGCATGACAGCTCATGTAGATACTCATATTTAGTCATCCAAAACCTACTATGTATATTAATGTATATTGATTTTTACTGCCATCGTAAGCATGCTTATGTCTCACAAGCGCTCTCCTTCTCAGGAAAATACAGATTACTTGATCCAGGACTGCATCTTTTCTCCTACAGGAACTGGTTTGCCTCCTTCAGTACACAGGGAAATACTTTGTAGTAAGCACTTGGTGTATACTTTACCCCTTGGTCTTTTATTGGTCTTTACAAGCATCTCTGCTTGTGGTCTTTGTAGAAGTTTAAGTCCCAATGCATGCAGCTTGTTATCCATTCTTTATTAGTATTTATTAATCAACCAGCACTTTGCTCACTACAAGAACCCTGCACATTTTTGAAACTCACATATTTTCTTCAGGTCATTTTTTGATTCTTACCAACTTCTGTTTGCCAGTTTCTTGGGGCAATGAGTTCTGTTATCTACCTGTTTATTGCATATCAAAATAATCTTGCCTTTCATAAGTTCTCTGGGGAATAAGGGCCTGTTGATTAAACTGTCAAACCATGTAAAAATTCAAGTTTGAGTGAAGTCTGAATCACAGATTTATGGCAAAACCAACCCAACTGTACGTGGGTACTTCTCATTTGAAGTAGGGCAATGAACAAAGGTGGCTAAGTGCTGACTTCATCACTCAGAGTATTGATGGCTGTAGATGCTGATACGTCCTTACTTGAATAAATAGCAATGAGGAACACTTTTGACCTTTTTATCTGCTGTTATGTCTCTCACATATTTTCAGTATAGGCCATAACTATATCTGTTCACTTTTTTCTTCTTAACAGATTGCTTGATACAGCAGTTAAATCATAGCAGCAAAGGAGCAATATAGATTCCTGTACTGTATTTTTGCTTTTACTTGTGTCTTTTTATTTGTTTGTCTTTCCTTTTACAGTACATCAGGGTGCCACAAGTATTATGGTAAAATATTTTTAATAGTACTCCTGAAAGCCCATGAATTGCAGTCAATTGAAGGAGAATAAATGTGATGTTTAATCTCAATGAAATAGAGACTCTCCCAGGTTAAGCACAGCATGTTTCACAGCTATGTTCCTTCCGAGATTTCGTTCTTCTCTGACTCTGGTGCAGTTTCCCAAGATTTTTCTATCTGTCTTTTAATTCTGCCAAGATTCTTCTCTTCCTTCTATTTGGACATCTAAACACTAATGGCCTTTCTCTTGGGATTAGAAGATTAGAATCTTTCTGATAGGGTAAATAACTAAAATAACCGAATCCTGCTCCAGTTCTCTATTTTCTTCTCAGATTTTTGATTCCTTTTCTTTACGATTTCACTGACCATTCTGACAACCAGCTCTCATATGTACCCTACATGACGTCATATAAATTTCTTCATCAACAAATGGAATCTGACCCGTAAGCTCTTGGTGTCTAAGTTAAAGCTGATGATTTTCAACCTAAATACTTTTTTGGATCTGATTGTCTCATAACAACTCAAGTATGTGCTGGCAAGGCTCTCATTTCTTTTTCTTCTCATTTATTCTCCAGAAAAAAAAAAAAAAAAAAAAAAAATAAAAAGGATTTAAAAAAACAATATTGTCCTAAGGAAAACATTTTT
>JAVCKT010078105.1:0-15021 GCA_032273925.1 Rhynchotus rufescens
TACTCAGCTGAGCTTGGTTGCAGTTTCTGCTTTCAGACACTGTAGGAAGGGACTCATGGCTGTTATGTTACCACTTCCACATCTGTCGCTTTGGGTGAAGTGGTTCTTGCTGACACAATAGTGTTTAGCTTCCATTGAAGTGATATTGCTTGGAACTGAGCCTCAAGTATTTTCAGTTGTTGTAGTTGTGTTCAATGCAAATTTTGCTCTTAATGCTGCTGTTGCTGATGCAGCCCCACTCACAGAAATCCCTGTGCTTGTTTTCTTTTACTGCCCCTCAGACCTTGGCTGCAGTTTATTTTATGTGATGATTTCTCCTAATACAGGAGAAGGAAGGTATAGGTGCTAATATTGCTCTTTAAAGGCAAGGTTCTTCCTTTTTTTATGCCAGGTGCCCTTGCCTGGGGCTGCCAAGAGCAAATGTGCAGCTTTGCAGTGAGCTCAGGAAACTGAGAGTGCAGCAGAGGAACAGATTCTGATGGAGACTGAGCGTAAAGGATGGCAGGGCTGCAGCTCTGTCCTCTCTCATTTAGGTAGGCCTATCAAACTATATTTTTCTTTCTGTTGTACAAGAGATATAGGGTAGTTGGAGTTGCTTTTTTTACTGCTTCTGAAAACAGAGTAATTGTTTTTGCCAAGACTTCTCCTTGGGTTTTTGAGGCAGCCTTTGCTGTCAAGTTCTAGTAGTAAAATAGTAATAGGGCAATGTGTGTGGTGCTGGTGTGCTGTGTAATTGAATTTCTTGTCAAGATAAGCCAGGCAGAATGTGTGTGAAAAGGCAAAGGTTTATCATGAAGTATCACCGGCCCTAACTTGGAAGTGACTACTCCTGTTGTAGCCATAAGATCCTGTTGTGCTTCATGAGGGAGTCCTGCCAGGCCAGCTGCTCTTCCTGTAAGGCAAGCTACCATGGAAAGGAAAGCAGCAACCACCTTCTCTTGAGTGCAACACATCCCACTGCCCAAAAGGCATTTTCTGGGAGCACTCGAGAAGGGATTTTATGGCACAGGCAAGCTCAGGTACTTTCTAGTGGAGACTGTGTAATAAGTAGATGGCATCAGGGATTGTAAGAGTGCGCAAATGGGTCTTGATCTTGAAAGCTTATTTATAGGTGTGGAAACAGTTTGTGCTGAATAGTGTTAACACTGAGTGGGAATGCTACTGTTCCCACAGCATTATCGCCCCCACAGCCTCTCCCTTGCCCTGGCAGAGGGGTTGGGAAGTGAATTCACTTCTGCCCCCCATGGAGGTGTTCTTTTCCCAGTGCACTGTGTGCTCCTTACATTGCAGCTAATTTCAGAGCCCTGGGCATAAGAAATTATGTTCAACATAAATCACCAGTCCTCCTTTGTGCATTAGCCTAATGCTACCCCAGAGAGTCATTGCTCGGGGTGTTACATCTGTGCTGCTGATCTCCTCAGAGCCTTTCTGCACCTCTGGGTGAGAGCAGCCCTTGGTGCTGCTGCTGGGGAGGCAGTGCTGCAGTTGGTAAGTGGCTGGTCCCCCGGCCCTGGCGGCTTTACTGTGTCATCCCTGTGTGGGAAACGCTGCTGCTGCTGCCGCCCTACGTCTGCTGCCCCTCAGGCCTATGTGGGGCCCGGCAGCGAGGGCGGCTGGGCAGGCCCTGTGTGGGGAGCTGGGAACTGGGAAGGGAGTGTGGAAATGCTGGGTGAGGCTGGGGGCAACGTGGGCACCCGTGGGTACAAGTGCCAAAGCGGCACCCTGCGCTGGCAGAGAGGAGGCTGTCGCGTACGGGCACGCGAGTTCAGCCGTTCCTAGGATAACACATCAGTCCCTGCTTTACTATGTTGAGTTCTATCCAAGGACGAGGATAGAAAGGCGAATTAAAAAAGAGGGAACGATAAAATACCAATTAAGGGATCATAATCTGGGAATTAAGTTGGATTTTTTTTTTACTCAGTGTAGAAAAACCTCTAGGTTCATATCTTAAATGCTCACTATTAATTACTGATGTGTTGCAAGCTATCAAGTAAATATTAAATGTACATAGTATTTTATATAAGCACACACACACAATGGAATCTATAATCTTCTGGCATGTTGAGGCCTGTTTAAAGAATAAATTGTATGAACACTGGCCTGAGAACTGGAGCCATGGAACCCTACTGTGTTGAAGTCATTTCCAGTGACATTTGGAGCTGTTAGTTTATTGGGCCAGGAGCTACTTGGTGACTTGCCAAGTCATGGACTGTAGAATTGAGAAGGTTGAGAATAACCTGTAGAATTGAGATATTTGGATTTGTCATGGCAAAATACAGCACATCTGTATTTATAAGGAAGTGACTGTAGATACAATTATGTAGAAAAGAACTGTTTGCTTCCTTTTGAAACCTAATTACTTCTTTCCTGAGAGAAAAATGCTTGTGGGATCTTGCTGGCTGTAAAAAGCAGAAAGAAATTTGTTTAACACCAATGTATTTTATAAAAGTATCAAGTCACATTGAAATGAATGCCTTCTTGAGGGTCCTTGGTAGGAAGGTGTAAGCTTGATGTGAATTCTTGGCTTAACTTAAGCCAAGCTTAATTTAAGCCAAGAAATATACCCTGCAGTGGGAGTAGTCTTTTGCTGCTAGAGATTCATCTGTAAAGAAGGAGCAAAAACCTTAGTCTAATTCATTTAGCTGTACTTTCTTTCCCCTCAGAAAACAGAACTGGACTTCAGTGTTTCAGAAAAGCCTGGGCTGTTTTCATTTTTCTGGCAAGCCAGTAGATCTAGTTGGATGAAAGTTAAATACAGTGATGAGGAAACTGGATTTGTTGTGCTGTCCCCTCTAGAAGGATTCTTTTTCCTCTTAAACATATCAGGGGAGGCAAGATGGAAAATAGAGAAGTAGGAAAGGAGAAGGAATGTGGGAAGGTGATGAATGTGGGTGTGAAATGCCTGGCGAGCAGGTGATGTGGACTGAAGTGATGATGAGGAGAGGCTGGAGAAGGGTGTCTGCCCTGCTGGCTTGGAGCCCCTGTGTGTGAGGTTGTAGGTGTGATGTGTGCACAGGCACTGGTGTCTGCGGGCTCGGGGTGACCTCTTGTCTGTAGCTGCTGCTTCATGAAGATGCTGTGCCTGCCTGGTGAGGGAGCCCCCAGCCCCTGTCGGGAGTGCAGTGTCTGGCAGCTTCTCTGCTTTCTGCTCCTGACCCTGCACAGGTAACTGCAGGTGGATGCTGTCATGTGGGCTGAGGAGTCGCTGTGCAGCTGAGTGTGGCAACACTCGGACCCAAGGGAGGCCACTGATGCTCAGAGGGCTCTGCCATCCCGGGCACAGACCTCGGGGCCTGCAGGCTGATGCTCAGTGCTGGATTTCTTGTGTCAAGTGACTGGCTGCTGGATAGCAGTGTCTGAAGCTTAGAAAAGTAGACAAGAACAGCATGAAGCTGTGCCTCCATGTAGCAGGCACACTGGTAGTCTGCTTTGTGCAGTCCTCTGTAGCACTACATCCTTTTTGTGATTATATCTCCTCAGAGAAAGTGTTAGGTATTAAGTGGTGAGCATTGGTCACCTGTAGTTCTCTAGACTTGCTACTTTTACCTGCTTTCCTATCCCTGACTGTGCTTTTGTTCTGCACAGAGGCCGTGAGTTAACAGCATACAGTATTATATATTGAGTTGTGTTGCATGGAGTGTTCACAGACCCCAGAGCAGAAGGGGGAGCAGTAGTGTGAATCCAGCAGTGCCCTGTCCAGCTGTATTTGCATTGCTTGTAAAGGCTGCTGCTGCCTCTGCAGGAGGCACTTCCTGTTCTTTTTATAGCATTTTCTAAGCCTGTAGTTAATATTAACTGACAGGGACAGCTGTGAATCTTGGGATTTCCTATGACACATAATTAAGGAAAACACTAATTCATGTAGAGACAGATGCCTGATGGTAAATTGCTCTGTGTGAATATCATTGCCTTCACTGCTAACTGTTTCCTGCTGATTACTGAAAATCTATCTTCTAGTATAAGCTGCTGGAGGCATGTGGCAGGGTTTACAACTTGTATGCATCTAAAGAAAAAAAAAAGAGCAGCTTTTTACCTCTTTACACTTTTTATATTCACTCTTGCATTTATGGGCCAGTTGTCCTAAACTGTCCTGCACCTAAATGTGTGTGAATTTGCACTGGAAGCCCTCTCTGGAACCTGGAGGGGGACTTGCATTCAGCAAGGGCTTAGCAGCTTAGCCAAGCTATTGCTGAACTGGTGAGTAGATCCCAGGTACAATCTGGTTCCTGTTTTGTCCAAAAGAGCCCAGCAAGTGGGGGCTGCTCTGCAGGGGAAGGGCAGCTTGGAGCTGAGGGGATGGTGAGGGGGCAGCAGCAGTGGTGGCCTCATGCCAGCACCTCTGCAAGAAGAGCGCAGGGTAACCAGGGCAGCCCTGGGCATTGCAGGACCATAGTGATGAGGCAGGTCCTAGTGGGACTGTTAAATGGGGAAGCTGAGTTGGGATCAGCAAGGCCTAGCCTGGGCCTTGCTCTGGCAAAGGCCTGATGTGGGGGCCTGACCTCAAATGCGGCTCCTGAGCAAAGCAGAGGAAGCCAGATGGGCTACTCAGAGCTCACAAAGTCTGACCTGATGTTGCAGCCTAGGCTCAGCACTGCTTCCTTGGGCCCAGCCAGCCCAGTGCTGTGGGGAGGAGCAGGGAGGTGCAGGGCCCGGTGTGCTCACGTAGTCATTTCAGGTTGCTGTGCGCTTGCCCTGCTTTGGAGCTATTCAGGAGACAGAAGGCAGGATCCTGGGTTAGCTGGACCTTCAGTCTCATGTTGTGCAAACATTGTTATGGTAATGTGTTAACAGTTCGTTTTGGCTTCAGAATAACCTTAGACTGAGTGTAAGAATAGCATTTCTAAATGGAACTGAATGAGCATCCTCTGAGCAGGTTTGAAGTGTAACTTCTGATCTATTCTGTAAGCTAATTAGCTGCCACCCTAAGCAGAGAATCAAGTGTGTGAACAAGCAGATAGCTGTGATCAGAAGTGCAGAGCTGTCCTCCTTAATGTCTTGTTGAATAGATCTGTTCCCTTGCAGGCTGGCTTTTGGCTCATTGCCTTGTCAGTGAAAAGATCTGATTATTCAGTTCCAGTTTCCTCGGAAGAAATGTGCTGGTGTCCCCTGACTCATACCTTACTGATGAGCAGAACAGTGAATGTTGACTGTAATGTGTCTGAGTAGAGAGAAAGCTCAATTGGTGCTTGCCTGATCTTCTCCAGTCCATTTCCTGCAGGTGGATGTGAGCCTGGAGTCCTGGGTTTGCTGTCGTCTGCCCACACTGGCCGCTAGCTGCAGGGCCGCAGGACAAGCCTGGTTCCTGCAGCCTTCTGCTGGTGCAGAGCCAGCTTGAACAGGGCTGCTCAGACCACAGGTTCCTGCCCGTGGGGCAGAATGGGTACTATGGAAAAAAGTCTTTAGATGTAAATGGAGAAAACTATATTTGTGATCAAGGAAAACAGTTTCCTTGATCACTCTAAAGGCAATTCTGTTTGGATCAAGGCTGTTATGAGGCATGCCCAACACTGCAAACTTTCCTGTGCCCTAGAAAACAACAGACCTGTCTCGATTCCTGGATTTTAGCATGAAAGAGAGGCAAGTGCTACAAATCAACAGGAGCTGAGCTTCATACAGCATGCATGTACTTGGGGTTGCTGAGCATCTTTTAAACCAAGAGTGCACTGCAAAGCTCTGATGACTAGATGGTGACAGATGCCACTGCAAAAGCTTGTTTTCTCAGCCCTGCCATGTCTCTGCTTTTATCTAAATCAGAGTGTTCATGTATCAGCATGGGTAATCCTGATTTTGATCTTCCTGCTATCTGTTAAATGAACTGCTTTTTACCAAGCTTAGTTTTGAAGACCATTAAAAACACAGAGCAGGGTCTGCTATTGTTAGCTGGCGGCAGAACAAAAGCAGTACAGGCACCTCTGAACTGCTAACAATCCTCTTCCCTGTCTGGGGGTGCTGCAAAGATCGTGTGTCTCACAGCACACTTTGCTCTTGATCTGAATATTCAGCCAGGTGCTAAGACCTGTATTTTCTATTCACACACTGCAGTCATCCTAACCTATCCAGTGCTGGTTTTACAGAAACTAAGATATCCTGTGGGCTCTAATTTAGGCAGCTATTAGTATGGAGAGCTAAAGGTAACATATTAATGTGTAGTTCCTAGTATTATATGCTATTTTCAAGAGAAATATGGATCACTTGGTGCTTATCTGCATATGGAGCTTATCACAACATTGCAAAACAGTCAGTGACTGCAGAAGTCGCTTGTCCAACCTCCTGCTTGAAGCAAGGTCAGCTTTGAGTTAACTACTCAGGGTGGGCTTGAAAACCTCCCAAGCTGCAAACTGTGCAGCCCCTTTGGGCAACCTGTGCCCCTGCCTGTTCCCATGGTGGGAAGTTCCTGTATATGCAGTCAGAGCTGCTCTTTCTATTCCAGCTGAGTCCACAGGCAGACCCTGTTGCAAAATGCCAGTGTGTTGGTTTGCAGCTCAACCATTTGGTCTGTGGTGTTCTCAGAGACAGAAGGTGATGCGGAGACCCGTGCATGGGCAGAGCCCTGGGGGCAGGCTGGTGTCTGTGCTCCCCTGGGGTGCAGGGCTCCTGCGTGCTGCACTACCTGCAGCTCTCAGTGTCTGCAGCTCAGCCACGGTGAAGGTTATTGGAGTGTGAGTGTCGTGGCACTGAAAGTGTCCAGAAGTGAGGAAGAGTCTTCATAAATGTTGTACTGACTGGGTTTTCCACATGGGCCTTTTTTCTTCCCAGTGTACTTGTATGCATCTGCCTCACTGCAGTCCGTGCAGGATTCTGGTGTCTTTATCTGAAGTTGCTCCTGTCTTGCTGGAGCAGCAAAACCACTGTGCAACTGTCATCTCCTTTCATTGCTGCCCTGCTGCTTCTGAGTAGCAGCCCTGGCGCAGGGTGGGCTGGTGACTCTGTTCTGCAGCTGCAGGGACAAATCTGCCTCTGCCTGCAGCCTCAGGAGGATGGTGCTGCATCTCTTTGCACAGAAGATGCCTTTTGGTTTGGCTCTTTTAAACAGTGAGAAATAATATATTATTTTAAGTGGAAGTTTTAAACAGATGATTGAGGCTTCCCTCAATCACCAGGAAAAGCTTTTCCTTTATCCTTGGCAAAGGAATGAATGGATTATCCTCAGTTTTAAGTATTGTACCCCCACACAGGGATAAATTTACATCTAATTTAGAAGAAAGTTATTTTCTGATATGGTAATTATATTCTATTTTTTGAATGTTTAGTCAAGTTATAAATTTATACAATCTGTTTTTGTAGGCTTGTTGTTTGTATGTCTCTCCTGTTGATTTGTCACTGTGACCACTTTGTTTCAGTGTGACTGATACCCTGCACTTGAGACAAGTTGACTCTAGGCCTGAATGCAAGAAATAGGGGAGTGACATCCGAGGAGCTGCCGAAGGCCTCGATTCCTGCAGCCCTCTGCGTGGCTCTGCTGCGCAGAGGTCTGTGCATGTGAGTCAAAGAGCAAAGCATGTTCTCTTCACTAGATCTTCAGGCTGCAACATAGTGCTGTTTTTCCAGCATAATTTCATGCCAAGTGTGTATGCCAGTTCCACAGGTTTATAAAGCCAATATTAAATTCTCACTTGACAGGTTTATAAATGTTGACATGTAAAAATGTCTACTTCCTTTAGAAATTACTCTTTTCAATGTCTAGAAGAATTTATTATCAACTACTGGCATCAGGATCTAATTGGCAAATGTTCTACCACAACTATCTGCCTTACATCTGGCTCTGCTCTCTCTATAACCTAGGAAAATGTTCTTGTCTGTACAGATCTGCCTCAGCTGTGTTCTCTTGGTCAGGAGCAGTGTTTAAGCAGCAATACACAAGGGGCTTCTGTAGGTGTATTCAAGAGCCACACACATGTGGGCTGCTCAGTTACGAGCACTGTGTGTTCCACATACCCATCCAAGCAGTAGTTCTGCTTTGGTGGGAGAGTTTGCTCTGGAGACTGGGAGATGTTACTGCTTTAGGCCAGGAAGTTACAGTTCCTTTGAGGGAAGGATCTGTATTAAGGGAAGGAAACTGAAAAATTCATTTGGGGGCATTGACCTTGTTCAGCAATGTGTAAAAGTGTCTGTAGGCTTGGGAAGGCAAAACAGGTGGCTCTAAGCCTGCCAGAGGCAGTAAGGGCACAGTGTCCTCGTGGAGTGTAGGTAGAATAGACCTCTATCAAAACAGAATTTATTACCAGATGGCTGGCAAGGCTGCTTTGAAAATCTGGCACATGTTGCTTTCAACTTCAGAACAGAGCCCGCAACAACAAGTTTCCTTAAGCGCCCCTGCCCACACACTGAAGTAGCTCTCATAGTCTCTCCAGCTACTGTCAGGGCACGCAGGCTGTGACGTGCTGCACGGTGTCAGCGCTGCTCTTGCTCAGTTGATCCTGCATGTTCCAGCTGCTGTATCTCTGAATGCATGTTGTGTTTGTGCAGTATTTGTTTTCTAAACAAAATGTTTGAAGACCTTAAAGAAAATTGGATTGCTTGCATTATCTGATCAGAAAAGCATAAAATGTAAACACTGTACTTGTTTCTACCATATTACGAAGACAAACTCATTTTACTCTTTGCTCAAAGGCTATTGGGAAAACCTTAGTTGAATCCTGTCCCTGGAGATGGGAAAGGTTGGCAAGTGTGTTCTCTCTCCTTAAATAAGATCTTTCCGGAGCTTTCTAGACCTCATCATCAGATTTCACAGTAAGAGCATGAGAAAGTTGAGCTTTGTATTAGCCAACAAAAGAGAAAGACACAAAACAGAAGCTGGGAAAAACTAATCCCAACTCTCTTTTAGTGGAAACATTGGGTTTTCTTCTTTCGTAAGAGCTGGCAGAATCTCCCTGTTGAGAAATGTTTCTGTGAACTGGCTAGTACTTGTGCAACACAACAGTGCAGCAATACTCAGAGCAGGCACCTACCAGGCAAATGCCTTTGCAGCCCATGGAGCTATTGGGGATGAAATTTAAACTTTGGGAATTACGCCAAAAACAAATGCAATGTTAATGAATTGGTTAAATGGAGAAATGGCCCAGTGTGCTCCAGTAAGCCAAAAATTATGTGGGCTCTTTCCATTCCTGGCTACCAAGAGTGTAGTCTGGCTTGTCAATATCCTCAGAGCAATAGCAGTGCAGGGCCCAGTAGTTTGCAAAATACTGCTCTATCAAACTGCATGTGTGTTTTGGCTTGAGCTGTCAGAATAATTATTAGTAAGGGCTGATGTGTGTGTTAATGCTAGTGTGTCTGCAGGAACTGCTTGGTAACCTTGTTACTTACCAGTAGGTGTCACTGGAGTCCAGCAGAGACCTGTTATTACTTAAAAAGCTTCTTTTCCACTTAATCTTCCCTTGATTGGAGAGCAGCACTTGGTATTTACTCATGTTGACATGTATCCAGTGAAAACAAAGAGCTGAAACCAATGCTTTCTCAAGTATGTTTTTTTCCTATTTCAGTTGCTGGTAATTATTGATGGATAACTCAGTGGATTGGGCAAGAACTTTGATATGTTTTTTCCCCCTCTGTAGGATGCCTGACTCAGGTCCAAGCTGCTGTTGACCAAAGTGATCAGCTGATGCAAAGATGAAGCTGGTTAGGCAAGGCCTGTCCCCTTGGTTGGGAGGTCAGGGGAAATACAGGAAAAAAAAACCCCAAATTGTCAAAGTCATTGGCCCCTGCACGGAAAGTTGCACAGAAACTCCCCTGCGGGGTCTGTGCCTACCTGCTTCTAGGAATCAGCACCTTGTTCTTGCTCTGGTGTCTGTGTTTTTCTCTGCGGTCTTAAAAGTAAATTCCAGTAAACACAAGTAGCAGGAGACCTCAGAAGTAATCTAGATAATTGCCTCTATCATTAGTTTTATGCAGGAATACTCTGTTACAGGGCTGTTTCTCTGAAGATTGGAGTCTCACGTGCTAGACTGTATTTTTAGAAATGGAGCGATGCTGAAAGAGACTGCCTAGGACTGAGCTGGAGAGCAGGAAGGGATTTTTTTTTCTTTGAAATGAGGTCCTTTGCTGCCATGGGGTTGTTAGAGAGGAGATCAGCAAAGGTATTTTGTTTGTAATAAGCTGACAGGTATTTGCTGTCTGGAGGGTGCAAAAAAAGCATCAGACCAACCCCTATGATATGTTCCAACTGTTTGATATTGTACATCAAAAGACAAAGAAAAAAAGTTAGGTTTGTGTTTCTCACTCACTAAACAGACATGGTAAAAGGCTTTTTCTTTATTAAGACCTCTAGAGAGGCATTTTGGCTTAAAGAAGACTTACTTTAAGGCTCAACTCTTGTATCAATTCCTTTTTCCAATTTCTTTACAAAGAAATGGCTGTACATAGAACAATGAGTGTTTATCTCAGAAGTTTAAGATTAAATATCCATTAGAAAACAGAGCATTAGGAGGCTACTGCAGGGAAATATATTAGGAGAATAACCTAGTTTCTGACACTAAATGCACCGTCCTGTAGTTCCTGAATGTCTCTTGCTTAGCTTGGTATGCCTAAAGAAGCGATCAATACGCAGGTGGTTTTTTAGCCTTTGCTATCTTCTGCAAACAGGCTCCTGCCACACGGGCTCAGCGCGGCCGGCGTGCGCCGCGCGGGGCTGCGCTTTGGCCGCGGCGCAGAGCAGGGCACGCTGCGGAGCCAGCCCTGCTGCGCGCGGGGACCCGGCCCGACCGGCTCTTACCCAGCCCGCGGGAGCCCTTGCGGCCTCCCTCATGGTGCTGCTGAGAAAATCCAGATGCATTTTTATTTAATTTTCATTTTATCAGCTCAGTTTGTTAGATAGTACATTGGTTTTGCCATAAGACCTGGAGAAACATTGTGGAAAGTCTTCCTTAGTGCTACAAGATTTTAGCGTCTGTGGATTTGCTTTTCTAGTTGTAGTTTGTTGCTGTTCTTGGTATCGTCAGTGCAGTGGAGTAGCTTTTCAACCTGGTTTTTCTATGGCTTAATGTTTTGTAACTGCTGTAGAAATGCGTAGTTACTGGCTGAGACTGGCTCTTTCTAAAATGTAGAAATAAGTACTTGGAAAATACTAAGGTAAAAACCAATCCTGTAAAAATTCAAAGGAGACTGAGTTGTTATAGGATCTGTATAAAGAGCCATACAAACTTGATAAACATGAAGAGGGCAAAGGAATGTATGCATTAGTTTGGGTTGCATAGGCACTTAACTGTTAAAGGAAGTAAATGAGGAAAATAAACAGAAGGGCTGGTTCCCTTCTGCTGGAGGAGGAATAGAATAGGACAGTGAGAGTCCCATCCAAAAAAAGTCTTTACCAGTGAGAAAGTTTAAAACATCAGTTACTTGTTAGGTTTTTTTTTGCTCCCCAACAGACGTTTTGTCAGTGAATTTTGGTAGCCTGCATTAAGGGCTGCTGTTGTGATGGCAGATGGAGGTTCAGCATTAAACAGAAACACACACCAACAAACCCTCCAAGTGAGCTCAGAGGGAGGGGAAGGTTGGTGTGAATTCAGCCCTCTGATCTGCAGCAGATCTCAGGTGTTGCAGAGACTCAACCCCCTTTTGCCCCTGAGCAAAACAGTGTATACTTCACCTTACCAAAGAGCCCAAGCTTCCTTTGCCTCGAAAGATCAAAAGATCACTTCTGTATCCTCACTGCAAAGGAGTTGGATGGAGTTGGATTTTTTTTTTAATTTTCTCCTGAAACACCTTGGCACTTTGTAAAATCTTTGTGGGAAAAAGTACTGGCAGTTTATCCTGTGTAGCTGGCTGAGAAACTCCACAGCACAATCAAGTTCTGATCTTGACAACTTACAACAAGGTCACAGCTACTCCGTGCATTTCCCACTAGTATCTCACCACGGGTTTTTCCAGTAGATTTGCAGGCTGAGTACCTAGGGAAAAAAATGGCCTGGAACAAACAGTGAGAATTTAGCCGTAGGTGAGTGACTGCTGTTGGCTTGTCGAGTAGAACTAGTATTTCCAGAGGTTTTTACATGGCAGAGATGATGCAGCCTCCTGCACGATTGCAACAGACGGGTGTGCGGGCTGGGGAGAGGTGGAGCAGCTCAACCCTCCTCTGTGGCTGCCTCTGTCTCATTCATTAGTGCCCTTATCCAGGGAACTCTTTTATCACAGCAGACAGCCCCTCGCTGTGCTCCTGTAACCCTTCTTTTGTTCCACTTGCTTGTTTAATCTTTCGGTTGTTAAACTTAACTGGATCTCGGCCACCTCCCATGATGGGAAAGCTATGGTATGATACAAGTACTGTTAGAGAAAAAAATCTACCACTGTATCAAGCTTCCCCTTTTGAATTCCCTCATGGTCTGTCTTCTCAAGGTTCAGCATGAGGAAACAAGCTATATATTGGGTATTGCTACTCAGGTGAAGCACCTTACTAAGAAAAGCTGCCTTCCTGACAGCAGTCACACTTGCTTACAAACTGAGCTGCACGGCCCTCCCTTCTCACCCCTGTAAGTTGTGCCTTAGAGTCGGCTCTGATCTGCTGCTGGGGGTGTCAGCGCAGTGCGAGTGTGTTTTCCACCCCCTCCCAGGCTACTGCTGGGGCTGAACTTCTTCCACCAGGCATTAGCAGTGATACTAATGTATAAATAGCTGTCTTCAGAGCTGTTTCAGGGAGGTTGACTAAAACATGGTAATTAGGTGCTTAATGCATCTATTTTCTCTCCTTTCATCTTTGCTATGCAAATAGCAAGGGGAAAATTCCACCCTCAGTGAAGCAAATGGCAAACCCTTGTGCTGTCACCCAGGCATGCTGGGTGACACCTCCTGAAGGCCGGGAACAGGAGGAGACTGACATTTTGCAAAGAAGCAGCAAAATGCAGTGAAATGTTTAACATTTTAAGTGGCACTAATTGGGACATGAAAGCTCTGCAGCAGCTGTCACTGCTGCAAGAGCAGCAGGACATCATCTTCCCCATCCCTTTCCTCCTGGAAGGAGGGATCATTGGGAACCGGAGGGAATGTGGGAGGCAGTGTCTGGGCTGAGACAGAAGTGTGAAGAGGAGAAGGCAGAGAAGTGGATTGAGGGCTCAGGGGGTTTCATGGTCTTGAGGGGAGAGGTCTGAATGTTAGGAGTAATGGGGAGAGCAGGGAGGATGAATGCACTATGCTGTTAGTTCAGACACTTCATGTAAAGGATATTTACTGTCCTGGTTCTTACCAAAATCTGGCAGCCTAACTGTCAACAGATAGAGGTGTACAATGTTAGTTTTGGCCAAACGCTGAAAAATCATCTAGACATCTTCTAGAAGGACACTGCTGTCTTCATCTTACCGCTAAGTATCTGCCAAGTGGGAGATCTTCCATTTTCCTACTGTGTGGCCTCCATTTTCTTTTGGAGGAAAAACTTAGTTGAAACACTCTTTAAGGTGCAATGCAATGTCTGCGGAAACACTGAACCCTCCCAGGGCTGCATCCTTGGCTGGGCTTTGTTTTGGCAAGTCTGCGTGGTACCACCACAGGGGTCTCGGAAGGTGAAAAGCAGAAGTGGGAGAGCTCAGCAGGTGTCAGGATGTGGTATGTCTGAATAACTGTTCTGTCCTCCTTGCTTGTTCCTTCTGTGTTACACTTTTTTTATTGTTAGTCCTGAGGCATTTGAACTGTGGAGTTTTTAAGTTTTTTATTTTCAGTGCTTTCTGACTTTATTATTCCTAGTAATGATGCTAGTTTGGTGGGCAGGGGAAAGTACAGCATGTGTTAGGAAAGCTGAGGGAGATGAAGCATGAAGACTTAGGATGGCTCCCTCATGTCTTTGCTTACAGGGACAAATGCAGAATGTTTTGTGTCTTTGTGTTTTTGTAGGGAGAGATGGCAGCTATCAACAGAATTCTACAAAAGAAGCAAGATGCCTGCTAAATTCTTTCCTTTAGAAGAATCGAACTTGCCTACTGTGAAGAGTAGCTGGGATTTGGCATATATTTGCTCTGTGTTGGTGCTTGCATATTTGAGGTAAGCCAGATAAAAGAGAAATAGTGAAGCTTTACATATTTTTTTGCCAACTTAGTAAGTTGTTTGGTGTAAAAATTCCAAAAGTATCTAGAGTAAGATGGTTGTGAAAATAAATGGTCTATTTCTTCTGTCCCTAAACACACACAAAAGTTGTCTTTCAAGTAGATAAAAAGTTTTATTAGCCTTACAGCCTTTTGTGGATACCTGAAATAGGGTTGTTGGCGCCTGTGTTGGGTTAAACTTGCTCTCCGAGTTGTGTGACGTCTGTTCATGACTGTGAGCCTGTGGTGCGTTGTGTTGCTGTATGTGGGGATGCCGCAGAGCTGGAAATCCTGCTGGGGACACGGAGCATGGCGGGCCTTTGGGGCAAACTGCTACTGGCCAGAGACCTCATCCTGCTGCACAGCCTCCTACGCTGCTGCTGCTGCTGAGGTGTCTCCAGCAGCAGCGGCTCAGGCTTTAAAACCCCTGTTTCCCGCTGCTTTTAGAAACTACACGGTGTGAGTTTGCTGGGTTGGGCGCCTCGCTCGGGCTGTGTCACTGAGTCGGGCGCCCGGGGCAGGGCTGGTGGTGCGGCGCGGCGTGCGCGCGGCCCGTGGTGCTGCGTGGCGGGCGCGGGGCCCACGGTGCTGCGCGGCGGGCGCACGGGGCCCGCGCTTCCTCCTGCAGGCCTGCGAGCTGCTGCTGCTCTGCGCTCCTGGCCTCCCAGCGCCCCCGCTAGCGGCTGGGGCCTGGGAACCCCGCAGCGGGATGCGGTGGGACCTGCGCAGCTCCGTGTTCATTCCTAGGGCTTAAGCGAGCCCCTGTGGAGCTGTGAAACAGGAATATTCCTCGGGGCTGGTGTTGGGGAGGCAGGAGGCTGCAGTAAAGCAAGAGCTGTTCTGGGCGGTTAGGGAAGAGCACTCCCGCGTGCCCGTTGGAAGCGCTAAGGTGCGGCCGGGGGGACGACGGCGGGAACAAATGAGGGAAAATCCGTGTTTTTAGGGGTGGGGGCCGAGGGGGGGGGGAGAGGACTACAACTCCCGGCAAGCACCGCGCGGGGCGGGCGCGGCGCTGGCGGCG